>JAZAYU010000053.1:1309529-1567312 GCA_038501625.1 Corbicula japonica
TGCGACGTTTGAACGAAGCTTTAATGCGTTATTTTTCCTCAATTTATAATTTTTCCACATTGTACACTACACTTCTTAATTAAATACTGAATACAAATATCTGTCGTATTTACAAAAAATACAACGTTTGCACTATCTGGGTCTTAGACAAGATAATATTTAATAAATGCAGAGCTTTTTCAGATGGCTCTATTCTGATAATGATACAGTATGGGCTTGTCAGAATCTGACCGAAATATTCTCTTTCTTGCTGAAAAATATTTATGTCATGTTGTGTTCATCTATATTTAAACATCTTTTATGGGAGAGCCTTCCCATTTTACTTGACAGTATCACTTACTCATTTCTAAGTTTTGTTTGTTTTGTTTGTGCTTTTACATGTTTTTACATTCAAGATTGTCAGGGTAACTTTTCCAAGTCAATTTATGAGAACCTGTCAGGTTAAATGTGCGGTTGGTGCACCATAGAACATAGTTTAAACCCACGTGACACATAAGTTTTGTCACTGACCATTCTAAGTTAATCAATAGTGTTCTTTTTTAATTTGGTCTTATTTTGATTGTTTTTGTTTAAACTCCCTCATTTATTATATTATAGACTGTGTTTTCTGAATTTGGCTTGTCCTGACAAATGCATATGTTACCCTCTTTTGATGGGTGTAAGTTATCCATAGATATGTATAGTTTTATTTTAAATCGCTATCTGATGTGTGTAAATGTAAAAGAAACGTATGATAACGACAGAGACAATGTGTTCAATTCCCCATACACACAGGTAATGATTTGTTATATTTAATGATGTTTGTGTTAGAAATGGCATTGTATACTCGAGAAATAAAACCGAAACATCTTACCTTATTATTATGTGAGATTATTTATATGAACTGTGATCAGTAGATACACGAGTCGAGAAGAAAACTCATTAAGACCACCAGAGTTAGCGCAGACTCGGCTTTTATGATGCTCAGTTTATAAACGAAGCAGTCTGGAGCGCCTGTGAAACAATTTGCATCATTTTTAATGCTTGTTAAAGTTCTTGGCGCTTTCTGCTGGAAAGTTTCGACCATTTTCACATTTGCACAATATATTCATCAGAGCATCTGGCATCACACATGGCAGTTTTAATGCTTCCCTAGAAGATCAGGTCTGTACCGCCTACAATCTTTTAGTCCTTCATATCTAGAAATATTTTTGTGCAATACAAGTATAATAAATGTCGGATTTCCAACAAATTGTCAAATATATATTAACAGTAAATATATTTAAAAGTCCCCATCATTACAAAGCTGTAAAAAGCATTTGCGAAATGACATAATCGGTTTCTTTTATCACTACGATGTCTGTCAAATCAATCCATACACTCCGTGGGCTTTCCAACAGCATGATCTCGAAATATAATTGTAAAAATACTGATTTTTTAAACTTCATACTAATAAGCTGTGAAAACGAAGAAAATGTCTGATACTATAACATGTAATTATAAATAATCGTACCCAATAGCCTTCAAATGGCGTATTTGATAACAACACTGATTATATGTATGGGGCGACGTTTTACGGCCGCTAAAGGACGCTTTCTGAGCGTGAATTTTCTGTTATTTTTTATTATTACAACTTCACTCTACCAGACAGTAGGAAGTTAGATTACCTACAGATTACATCCGTGACAAACGTCAACATGTTACAGGCTAGACAGACGTGAGCTCGTTTATAGCCAACAGCTCGATTATTTAATTGGAAATATTGACGTTGGACATATTCCTTACAACCGATTTATTGATACTTTCCTGCAGATACTGTTTATTGAGACTTAGAGCAGATACTTTTTGTTGAAACTTGCTGCAATAATAATAATAATAATAATAATAATAATAATAATAATAATAATAATAATAATAATAATAATAATAATAATAATAATAACTATTATACTTATAATAATTATTACTATAATTATTATTATTATTATTATTATTATTATTATTATTATTATTATTAATGATAATAAAAATAAACAAATAAATAATCAAATAAAAAAAAGAATAAAAAGTAATAATTAAAATAAATTAAGAGGTCGCAAACATTGCAAATGGCAAAGACTGGCTAAAATTTCAAAAATGAATTTTGGGGAAAATACTTATTGCCATCTAGATTTTAGTAAAATAAGTTTTCTTTGAATTTCTTGAAAACCCTAACATTATTTTGGGCACTAAACATTGCAGACCAGCATATACTTATTTCAGGTATGAGTTTCTTTGGTATATTGTCCATGAATTTCAGAGTTCTCATGCAAACGGTTTTTCTTACGTTTTAGTATGTGCTTGATAATTAGAACACGAATTAGACTAAAGTGGGCTTGCAAACATTAACTACATTCTTAGCTAAATACATTTCTTTACTAAAATCTAGGTGGCAATAAGTATTTCCCCCAAAATCCCCACTTTTACTAATCTAATTTGATAGTTTTGTTTAGCATTGATGGATTAAGTTGTGCACATGGACTCAGGTACACATATGATATCATTTATAATTTTGAATTATGATTTTTTTAATATTTTATGTGTACGTTATTTTTAAATTAAGTCTTGAATCTTATGATAAACTTAACTTCCTGCATCATGTAGTATTGAATAAAATATGCATATCAGGCAATGATATATTTAAAAAACCACAGCCTCACCAAAAAGCCTAAAAGTACGCGAAACAGAGAGCATTTGTTTATTATATGATTGATTTGAAAAAGACACCTAAAAAAATGAACAAAATATAGAACCAGGTGGGTTACCGCCTTGTAAAGATCGGCATCAAAGCATTGTGCCACTGAATAATTCAAATATTATTAAATGTAGAAAACACTGGCAATTATGAACATTTTAAGATACAAACAAACTGATAAATAAGACACACTTGTTTATAAAATACAGGTCGTTAATTTAAAAAATTTAACTTTTAGCTGAAGTAAATTTTGTACAAATATACCATTTAATGACGCATTATAAACTATGAGAGTCCACTTTATTCGATTTAAGACACTATGTAAATATGCCAGAAAATGAAAATTTACTTTAAGACAAGAAAAGCTGCAAAGTCTTGGCGAGGCGATGCGAAACCAGCAAATAGGTAAGTACAAAGGGAGTTAAATAGTAAATTTAATAAAGGGGGGAGGTAAATACATATTTAAATAACCGCACAACTTTACCCACTTTCAGAAGTTTAAAAACGGTTACGATAAGAAAAATCACAAACACAAACTAACTGTAGTGCATACCGTATGCCCCATCCCCACTCCACCTTCCTGACAGCTGTCGCTTCAATACAAACATACGAGTAAATGGTACAGCATATTGTTCATAAGACCTTACAGTTCAACCTACTTCCAACGATAGTTTGAAGCCTTTGAATAGAATGCATACAATTTTATAGAATATTTTTCAAATTTTCTAAAACGCCTATTAAATCTGACCAATATAATTATTAAATCCGACAAACTTCGTCCGTTTGAATTTAATTTGTTAAATTTTCAAATACCTAACTATAATATAGACATACCAAGATAAATCTCTGAAAATATTTTAGTGCATGCTGTAACAGAGACCGGCAGTTACTGTTGAACATCTTCCGATAAGGGAGAACTTGCGCTCCAGCTTGCTGTCAAATAGTTTACACATCAGCGACGTCACGGCCTATTATGATGATATTTTATTGTTGTATTCAAGTGTTATATAGGTGTTTTAGATAAAACACTTACTACCTCATATCTTGTTTATCTCAGATCCAGCATTTAATACATGACACATGTCGATGCCAACTTGTAGGAACACGAAAAGCAGACGTGTAAACGGATACTTTGAAGTGTTTAGTGAAAATAACGGCGTGTCAAAATCATGTTCAATTTCCGTATTACACGTATTCCGACCACATAGCAGATTTATTCTTGAAGCGTTATACAAAAATTTCAATGACAAAATATTTGCTATCTGGTCTTTTTGAGTACATCATATCGCCTCATTCCATTACTTTATTGTTAGATGATCATGTACTGTGAACTACTTTGGGTTCGTTTTGGGAAGTTTTAGGGTAGTAACATGATAATTTCCAACTTTCTGTTTAAAATCATCATGATAGTAAAATACTGGTGCCCGAAAAGGGGTTAAGGCAAACTTACTGAACCCCCTCTGGATCCGCCCCTGAATACTTGTTTTACTGGCGATTACCTTCCTTCGAGCAAGAAAAGGTAAGATCGGCAATTTTGCAGCAATATCAACCATACAGCAGTTTTCCTTTTTACAAAAAAAATGAAATGGTGTCAACCGTAGAGAAACCGTTTGTTACTTGAACCGATAATTTACACACAAAATATCATCGATCAGACTATCACCATTATATAGGTTATACCCAACAAATAAAAAATACCGGTATCCCTAACCTGCTTTGTTGAGTATGTTTTTTTTTATAATCCACGTATTACAAAACCCTGCGAAATTATATTTCAGAAAACCAGAACATTAAACGCTAACGAAATAAAATGACCACAAAAACTGGGAAATAATATTTCAGAAAACCAGTAAATTTAACGCTAATAAAAAAAAACAATTAATAATAAAAAATATTTTATCAAGATATATCATTAGTTGTCATGTTTTTGGAGAATTAATCATCACTTTGTCCAAATAGTAAAAATATTATTCATGCAGGATAACAAAAAGACCATCTAGTTATCCTGTTATTTGTTTAAAGTGACTCATCCTTCTCCATCTACAGGACCTTCTAACACAGGTGTTCAGCCGAGCCCCTTATTCTTGTACATAATGTTCATTGTCCCTTAACCTGCAGCGCTGATGGGAAGCCCAGAAGATTGTAATCAAAACGTTTAATTGATCAGGAGATAGCAATGTGTCAAAATTTATATCCATTCATTGATAATTAGTCACCACATAGTTCCTACTTAATGAACGACCGCCATAAAACAATTAGCAGAGTTGTCCAATTTTATCAACCGTTGTATAAATAATGGAAGTTTCTACATTTTTGGAAGTATGACTGTTTTAAACATGCTATTACAGCCATCAAGCATCTTTATTTGTTTCGCAGAGTGGGTTCGTGCTTGTTAATATTTGTCAAAAAGAAGATACATCATTCGTCCTTTGAAAGCAACTATTATTTAGCTTCCTCCTAGCGAGGAGATGCTAGCTGAATATGAACTGAAAAAGTTCACTACATGAACATTATCCTTTATTCTCTTAAAATGTCAAAACATTTAGCCATTTTCTCTTACTTTTTTTTAAATTTGAACAGAAAAAGAATAAAAGACTCGAAGAAATGCATTAATGTGAATAAAGTTTTTTTTATAAAATCAAATAGCATCGTCTAGGTTGGGTCAAATTGTACCGTTTACTGGTGTAAATATTGAGTTGCGCTCAACTCGGGGCTAGGCGGCGTGGGCAGTAACACGCATTTCCATTACTGCAAATTAACAGGCCCAGTAAAACCGAGCCTGCAATATTTTCATAATTGTCATGTTCGGTGGCTTTCAAAGTTCCATTTTTATCTATTGCAATATCTTTAATGATCTAAGAAATGATCTAAGAAAGTATAAATTAAATATGGTCAGGACTTAAACCAAACAATAAAGTAGAGAAAGTAATCAGAGTTTCTAGGGAAAACATCAAACTATAAGTTTGTCAGATTAAATAGTGAAATAATAATTGTATTCTTGATGACAGAAATCAAGTTGATACGGTCTCTGAAAGGTGATCGAAAGCCTCAACTTACTTAAGTATTTTGGAAGTGTCTTTAGCTACTTTGTGTATGTTCTTGCACGTAGCATCACTTTGTATGTGTTCACAAAGACATCATGTACTTTGTATGTTTATCAGAGAATCCTACAAGGTAAGTGTGACATTTTGCACGGGAACATATACATTCCGAGGAGGTCAGCATGTCTGTTTATCGTTTGTGCTATTTTCATATTTGCCATATGATCACATTTTGATGGCTGCAGACAGAATAATTTTTCTGAATGTGCACTTTCTAGTGTTGTACATTTTCTGAAAATACCGTATCGGCACGAGCATTTTCATGTTAAACTGTTTTCAACTGTTTTTCAAGAGCATTTTTCTGTTTCATAGGTTGCTCATTTTTATCATGTCTTTTTGCATATGTTTTCAGGCCACGTTGGCTGTGAAATGTATCTCAAAACCGGAAGAAAAAAGTGTAAGATTGTTTTCATTTTCTTGGAACATCTATTGCTTTAAACATTATTATTAAATTAATTATTTATACATCTGAGAGCAAGCAAATGGTAGCAGGTTCCAGTACTGCTACACTTTTCTTTAAATGAAGTTATACGATAATAACAACACATCTGCCTTATCAAACCCCTAAATACGTTCTTTCCACGCACTCCTGACGACTGTACCATTACTGCATGTACGATGGGATTAAAATATGACTAATGCTGGAGCATGAACAGATCTTTCATTTTGTTCATTGGTATACACAGAACAACACATCTTTTGTAACAATGACAATCAGAATTGTTTTTCATGAATTGATATCTTGATAATTGTTGAAAATTACTGAAATGATGAAAACATCGTAAACAGATGTATAGATTATCAGTGCGATAAAACTATCCTTCATACATTTTTAAATAATTAAAACGAGAAGGCATTCATTTATAAAATAATTACATATTTAGGAATCGCATTTCACTGAGCATGTTATATAATATCCATTCAACCCTTATTCAAACACTCTGGCCAAAGTTTACAGACAATGCGACATCTTCAGAAATATTCGAAGCGCCATCTTGGATTACCCGTCATGCATTAGTAGACCTACCACGTGGCTAGATGATACGACTTGAGAGCCTAATATGATCTGCAACCGAACAATAACTACTCAGTGTTTGCCAAACACATATCTGCTGATTGCGATGCTGCACGAAACGCCGGGTATACGATTCTTTTGGCGGTTAGAAACGGAATCGCCGTGCTTGTTTTATAAGATGCCCAAAAGGTCTCTCGTTGCTAAGTGCCATTTAGAATCTATTATTTTATGACGTATTATTTTCCTCCACCCTTTGTTAACCAAAAAGCCGTCAAGGAACAATTAAGCATCTCGAAATCATAAAGTTAATTACTAGCGAGTATTCTCTCACGCTCTAGGTCTCGGGTTTAACAACCTGATCTCGCCGTAACATTCCGTTGATTGTAGATACTTTGATTTTGTTATTGAATTAATGACAAACACAAAACTTTGTAAACGGTAACCTTGAAACTATTTTGGAGAACCACGCACGCAATGGTGCTGACGCGATGCCAGCTAATTTGGCAAGCAAAACACCTTGAAATCAGACCCACCCTTTACAAATCATAGAATATCTGTTGTTTGTGGCATATAAAATAATCGTAGCATACGTTTTTTGAAAAGCAGACAGCCCAAACTTGTTCTTGCCTCGTCATCAAAAGTCTTATAAAAGACCTGCTGTGTTTGTGCAGAAGGTAAAATTTAAAATTGGCTGCAACAGTGCCAAACACTCTTCATAGGTCAACAGCTGTATACACGGTGCTAACGTGCCATTTTTCTAATAATTTCTAGACCACCCACATCGGAATGCTTAAGAATCTGCACTCGATTTTCATTGAGTTAAATTTCAACACGAATAGATAGTTAAGCAAGCCGTTACATACAATGTGTAACGTTGAATATGACAATGTGATGCAACAAATTGTGTTTAATCTTGTTTTAATAAATGTTGATTTTATAATGTCATACAGTTATTTGTATAACTGTTTTATCTTCGAATTCCCTACTAATACTTCAGTAAATACACAAATTTTCAAAAATGTGCAAGTCACAACTTCTTACAAGTGAAATATGCATTTCAGGCACACTTACAAAACACAGCCTCCCCATGCACCAAGCAGCGAAAAAGAAGAGAAGAAAAGAGAGCATGTTGTTATAAGTATGACAAAATCAAATAAGACACCACAAACCATTGATGAATATGAGAGCAATTGGGGTAACCGCCTTGGAACTATTTTGCCACTGGGGGTTTAAACCGGGTTCTAGGGTGCATCAACCTCACACTTGCCCCAACAGGTTCTCATATCAACACACAAGAACAAGTTGTCTTGGTGAAATTTCTCCAACTCGCCCATCAGCTCGACAATGTTGCAATCAAAAGCACACAAACATATAAAACATAAGAAGCAAATAGCTTTGCAATGCCAAGCGGTACTCAACGACCTTACTGAGACCAAAGCTCCTGGAGTCAAATCAGCAAGAACACGATGACCGGGATAAAAGAAACAAGTCCCATTGTCTAAAGACAGTTTTAATTCGAAATTAACCTTTCTTTTGTCATATAAATCAAATAAAATAAACCAGTATAAAACACATATCAGTAAGAATCCCAAGACAATCAATTAAATTTATTCATTTTTATTTGCAGATAGATATTCTAGATAACCGTGTGGAAGTATTGCGCACATAGATAACGAAGTCAAGCAATATACAATATCATCATAGACCATTTTAAACAGCATTATTATGTTGATTTTTTTTACTTTGAACTGCGCAGTTTGAGGCTGTTTAACCTATATAAATAGCACTTTACATGCGTGTATGTTGATTAAAAATCATTTGAGCCACAGCGTTAAATAAACAGGTACAAGTAATTTAGGTGAATGAATTCCAACCTACCTTCTATACAGTGTGACATGTAGTTAACTTTGTATAAGATCACATCACATACGCTTCCGTACATGAAAACCGTCACCAGCTTCCTCTCCCGACCCAACTGTATTTTCTGTATAAAAAACGCAAACAACTGTTAGTGATTAACCACCCACAAAAAACGAGTCCAATATTAAACAAAACAACTTTTAAAATTGGTAACAATTTGAGCTTTAAAGGCCACAGAGAACGAAGAGGTGGAGAACTACTGCAGGCTCGACTGATTGGGCCTGTGCAAAGGCAGGACTGTTTAGAGTATTGAGATTTGTTTACAGTTTCAATGTTTGTTTGTTTTTTATCAAAAAGAGGTATTCAAAAGCTAAAATAATTCTATATATATAAACAGAATGTTAATAAATTATTAAGAAACTTTTTTTCTGATAGCTTTACCTGGTCAACAAGAAATTTAAAATATATCCAAAAAGTTCGACAAAGTGCAGGATACATATAATAAGCAGCTCTGTCTCTATAAATCCTGACTGTGCATTACATTGTCTAGGGCAATTCATTGGAGTTTGGCCATATCATATCACAAAATATGTACAACACCTCCCCAGAACGGCGGCCTTCATACTCTTCACTGACCCTTCTTGCTCGCAATATATCACTCCAGATTACACACACAGATCGTTTATTTATCTGTCGGAAGACTATACTTTGAATAATGTGGAAATATTCCTGAAAGATACCCTATGTAATATTGGCAACAAAGTTGGCGTTAAGTTTGGTGATACTCATGAGTTTAACACCTGCTTAGGAATCCTGTAATCTTCAAATCAAGCCGTTCGTGAAAATAATCATTTCGGAGATGAGAAATCGGAAAATGAAAATGTGCTGTTTAAAGTTATGTTTGAAGATAAAAAACTCACAGCAGAAATATCATCCTAGAGACTCGACAGCAACTGACATGAACACTCTAAAACAATATTACAGGTAGTATGACGGACCATTCGGATAACGGTTCAAATCATCATTATACAGCATCAAAGAAACAAGACAAGCGCTCAGTCCCAGAAAACAATATTCTTGTGGACATGCGACAAGTTGCATTCTAACTATTATTCAAAGTTCCGACATTATAAAATTAAAGTATGCTTCAAATTCGAAAAAATATTCTGTATTTGTATTTTGACTAGGAACAGGGCATTACATGTACCGTTTAGTATAGGGGTTATCCAGGCAGATCAGAATGCATATACGTGCTGTCTGATTATAATATATAGTGATGGGCCGACAATCGGCGACAGTCGAATATATCGGCCCGACGAGCCGAAACTGCCAGCGTTAAGCGGGCAGTTTCGATTAATCGAAATTTTTTGGATATTTCGTGAATTCTTGAATTTTCGTTTCTTTGGGTATATTTTTTCCAAAGGAAGTAATTTATTTTATCAAATGTAATCTGCGATCATATGCAATAATGTGCGGTCCTAAAGTCGTCTCCTTATAAGGTCTGTAATAGTCTAGATTTCGGGCCGCAAAAAAGCCGCAGATTAGACTTAAATTGTTTAAATATGGCCGACGTTTGTCAGGAAAACGAGGAAGACCGCAATAAAATTTACGATTATCCGTGAAAATGCAACCCTTCGAACTGCTAGAGACTTTAAATCCACGCGTTACAGCCCCACACCTTTGTAGCTACGGCCTTTGTAAAGCTGACGTCATTTTCGAAATCAATATTCCTTTCGGCATGATAACTGAAAGTGTATTCAATTTCGGACATATTTTATGGATTTTATTAGACTGAAATGTGTTTCTTATTCTGTGCTAATGGATGTCAACCATGGATGACTAGAATTCGGATCCCCTAGAATTCCCGACTGAATGCCAGCGTCTAGGCCATTTCGGTTTCAAAAAACAAAAACAAACCAAAATGGCTTTGTTGCTGGTGTTACATTTCAACTGAGTGATGAGTGAAGTAAAAAAGTAAAATGAAGTAAATACAGAGACTTGCTTGTTTTTTAAAAAAGTTAGCTGGAAAAGGTGGTGGATTTTGCACATTGGAATGGAAGCCTACGACCCGTAAACTTCAGCTGTTCAAGGATGGCGGGTTTAACTGTTCCCAACAGGTTACAGTACTGTCTTTTGATAACAAGTGATATTTGACTCTGCCTATATAGTCTAAAACGGCTCAGCAGAGCCTTGCCTTTCCTAACACCATATCGGCCTTGATCATTATGACCTGTTTTAAAAAGGCAGTAACCTGTTATTCTTTATATAGATCTAATTAAAGATAACATTTAAATGATTATATAGACATAGACAACTGTATTGTAATGCTATTCTAAGTGTATAATGCGCGAAATGTATACAATTTCTTAAATGTCCGATAATTGCCGATTAGTCGATTAATTAGTTGGTTGAAAGTTCCGATTAATCGATGTTGAAAATTCCAGCCGATTGCCCATCACTAATAATATACACTGTCAGCATTATTAGATTCTTTCTGACCAAGGAAGGAACAGTATGTATCTGTATCCAGATCAGACGACCCGCACTACATTGGTCGCTTATGTTTCAGAATGAGTATTCATGGAGTAAAGTGTTAATCAAGGGTTCTCTTCATTTCTTCCTTCTTTTGATATATTGATATTGGCTGTGTAGGGTTTCTATATAATATTCTGAATGTTGCCTGATATGAATTCCAACCCCAACTGATCCTTGTCAGAGAACTGTTTTGGTTCAAAGGTAAGTCAAAATAACTGTCAATTGTAAAAGGATGAAGTAGTGGCGAATAATTGCTATGTGAACTTAAAAAAGGCATTCCAGGATAGGTAAGTAATAAAACTATAATGCCTTGGCATGAATATGAGCTTTTTCTACACAATTATTTTAGGACTTGAATCATTCTTATAAACCCTTATTTTTATCCCTATTTACAAAAAAAACACACACACACACCTTTTTTACACCTTTTTGGTATTAACTGTGCATTTTATAGCGCTAAGAACAATACTTTATGTTATCAGGAATATGATGACTTATGCCTCTTTAAGCCGCTTGCATACCTTACCTCAAATCTAGTTAGCAAGGTTTACCCAAAGGTAGTTCAGCCTTGGGAAATGAAATCTTTCCTTAAACTTAATGTTTTCATGATCTAAATCTATCTGCTGAAACCGGAACTTTTACCGTTAAAATTTATAATAAAAGAGACGTGTTTGGTTTTAATGTTTTTATATGAATATCCCGTTCGCAACATCGTACGAGGTCAATGTATCAGAATGTGCTCGCTTTTCTACTGCTTGTTACAATGTCAGAGATTTCAATGAACACTATTTTTATGTAACATAACTCTTTAGTCAACGGTAGCGGTACCTCAATTTAGGAAATAAAAAGGGGAATTAGGAGTTTAAAACAACTTATGCAATAAGATATTTCTCAGTTTGGTTTATGTGGATTTTATTGGAAATTGAAAAATGAAATTTGAACTTATTTGTAAAAATCATTAATAAATTCAAAATATCTTGCAGTGCTCTGCGTGTTTTGAAACCAACACCTCTACAGTCGACCGTATTGCTAACCTATCTGCGCTCGTTTAATTTCTGAATTGCATTAAAACTACAATTATTACCATGAACATGTATTAAATGCCTTGCTATAATGTCATTGATACTTTATAAAAAAATATTGCATGTGAAATAAAAATTTAATGTCCATTTCAAATTTTGTAATTAAATTTTGTAATTTAAGATAGTTAGTTAAATAAAGGCATTATTAGAGTTTATTTAATTTAATCTTCATTCACATCATTCGAAATATAAAAATAAGTTGCCGCCACAAGTCCTTTATAAAAATAAAATGTCTTTATGAAATATTCGCTTTCCAATGTAACATTCTAAATAAAATTGAATGTGTTGATGAGCCACATCGTTCCACACTATACTCGGGGTTAATTCATTGCCTTGATCATCCCGGCATCTTTTTGCCGTCATACAGCATCTGATTATTAATACCTATGGGCAGAAGTTGTCGGTAAAGGATTATATGGTGTTTCACTTCTTTGTACTTCTACTGCTACATTTAAGTAAATAAATAGTTTGATTTTTTATTAAATTGAAATTTCAAGTCTTCTATTAATATAAATTTGTTATCTAAAGTAGCCTATTAGTGTCATTTGAATTTATAAATTTATTACTTCGATAATTATAAGAACCAAAAATTATAATTATAAGAACCAAAAAGTTGGACGTTGAGTTCTTCAAAAAAAAAAACAGCAAGATAGGGTATGGTTTTTATCTGCTCATCTCGGTTTAAATTAAACGTAACCCTGTTGATGTAAAGTAATTCATCTTGGACAGTGGTAAGAAATAACTACCAGACAAAACTAGTTGAGAGAAATGACACGTTGAGCTATGAATTCTCGGGGGTGGGGAAATGGTATTATAAAATGTGCTCACGCGAATCTGTATTACCATAAAGTGAGAACTTGCAACTTACAACCTAAATCCTGGAACATAGAATTACCAATATATAGTTAACCTCTTGGAACATACAATATAGAACTCGCAGCACAATAAATAAAGGTGGTGAATTTTGGGTTCTGATGAATAAGTAATAAACCTGTATAATATGCTTAATTTATTTGATTATGTAATTAAAGTTACCTGCTAGCAGACATATTTCGTTAGTAATTTAACTGGAACGCGTTACTACAGATGAACAGCCAATTTTTTCCATAAATGCAGGTAATCTGGCATATTTATTTCTTAAACTAATACAAATGGCACATTTTGGTTTAATTAAAAACCTCTTAGCATGTAAAATAAAGATTTGAATTAAATCTTGAAAACAAAATGGTGGCTTATTTACACATTTTTTGTATAAAAGAAATAAATTATCAATATTGTCAAATGCCGATTTTGATCTTAAATTTAACAAATTTTCAAAATTATTCCATATTTGAAAAGCATTTGACAAGTCCTTTTTCATAGAAGGTATGTTGAAGTAAACTTGCGTTCGTCTTTGATAACATAGGCTAAAATACAAAAATAAATAAAAGAGAATTTAGTAAAGAATAAGCCTATTCACAGTTCATCATAGTTGGTTTTTTCTTCTAAACACGTTCTAGCAAAATTGTGTAATGTTTTTTATAGAAAGGCTATAAATAGATATGATGTTCTTTAATCAACTTAATTCACATGTGCTTTTTGAAAAAATAAAGTCATTCAACATTACAATCCTATACTTTTTTAAGATTTTTTAATGTGCATGCATATTAAATATTATTAAAAATGAACATTGTGTTTTATGAATAGGTCCTTGCGCTTGTAGAATAAGCCATATATTTAGTAATAACTGTTATTAATATAATGCTATATGATTTAAGTTCTACGCAGAACTAATAGGCATTCTTAGAATTTCAATCTTAAATAAGAACTTTTCCTTAAACAAATGTGAAATTATAGGTTAGCGATATATCTTCTCTGACAGTTACCAAACTTAAAAGTATCTTCGTCTTAATTTTACCTCTCTTCGTGTATTTTGTCAGTATATGCAGTATATAAGGGAACTCGGGTAACACAAATAAATCAAATGAGTTTTCTTTCAAAGTTTTATTTTAGCGGTTCATGTTCATTTTCAACAAAACATGGAATAATAAATAAATTATATGCATGGCAAGACCGGATACAAGCAAATTACAAACAAATATTACAAAAATCAACAAAACAAATCTTAATTCTAACCGCTTTTAACGAAAACGGCAAGTCTCTTTGAAGGAGCTTTGTCAATTTCACACGGATTAACACATACTAAATGCAATTCTTATTCGATTTAACACTTGAACAACTCAAAATGATTGTTTTCCATCTTCGGTGAAATTCTTATTGACTGGTCGAAATTGGCAATCGCCTATCTGTCAGAGCAGCTCACGCCGGGGTCTATACTGACAAGATGGGGCTTAGGATTGTGCGCTACTGTGATGATATTCTTACTGACTTGAGAAATTGAATAATGATAATGTTTTGTATAGTTGTCAATTGTCTCTACAGGAGCATGAAATTGGTTATTGACGTCAGGTCTGGTCCACTCTGGAGAAATCGAGAGGCGGGACTCATTCCCAGAAATCATAATACAGAAATCATGCACAATATTTCTGTATAAGTCAGTATTTTTTACTAAGCTATAATTGATGCTACATAATTAATACAACAAAGTGATTTTGTCATTTGTTGTTTTTTTCACTCACTGAAGTGAAAAACGTAAATGCATATTTGGAATATCTTTATAGATCTACATGTATGTATAATTATATTCCATGTGAGTTGATTTAAAATTTGTGTCAATTTCAGTGAAACTCTTAAATTATCTAATAAGTAATTGACTGCTGTCTGTGTCCACCAGACAGTGTTCATAAAACCTGAGCTGAAGGTTATAAAGCTGCGATTGAAAACCAGTCTCAAATCTCAAGCATCTGATTGGCTGAAATGGCGACTTGACGCCATTCAGCCAATCAGATGCTTGAGATTTGTGACTGGTTTCCATTCTCAGTTTTATAACCTTGGGCACAGATCGGGCTCAGTAGAAAATACTCATCAAATATCTGTCGTACATACTTCTACAGGAGAATTACACAGATGTTTCAGTTGAGTATGAAAATAACTTAGATAATGCTGATATTGTTTCTATTTGACATGTTAAGTGTATTGACCTCTCATCGAACACTGGCTCATGACATGGTTACGAGTACCGTGGATCGCCTTGGTTGAACATTATCAGATACGAATAAACTACATTTTATAGTGCCCGTGTTTTAGTACGTGTGACAGATTGCTCAATATTTTCAAATTCGTACTTATAAGCTCTATCGGGATGAGCTTACATGTATTTCAAGAAACAACATTCCTATTCACAGGGTTGTGTAAATTTGGCACGAACATGATGCTCACGTTGTCGTTCCAATCATGTTTTCCAGGGATAGTATATATATCACAGTGTCCAATGCACTACAGTGTCCGATGCACTAGTGTCCAATGCACTACAGTGCCCGATGCACTACAGTGTCCAATGCACTACAGTGTCCGATGCACTAGAACGTTTACCAAATGTCCCGCATCAGCCACTAGGGTCTCACGGAGTCTACAGTAGGCGAGCTCTCCGAAGAGGATGACGATGTCTTTTGTGCGGAAAGTTTCTCTGCATTAAGATATGGGTGATATCTGTACAATGCGGTAGGGTAATGAAGCTGCGCAACGGGATTACCTTCGGCACTGAATGCAGACGTTGCGGACGCTCCTTCACGAAGTCTGAGATTGTTTATGTTATTTGCAGTTAAATATGGATGAAGTCCAAGAGCCGGAAACATAAAGTTTGAATTATTGAGTCCAAAAAGTCCTCCATATAATGTGTACAGAGATCGGTCAGTTTGTGAATATGGCGACCCACTTAAAAGTGACGTAGGAATAGGACGCCACATTGACCATGGTGACGTCATCATGTTTTGCTTTTCCAAAGCGGATGGATCCTCTGAAAAAAGAAACAAGCTCTTTCAAGCGCGAGTTTGTGACAATAACTGCATATCTGAAAATGCACTGTCGATTTAAAATGCTTCTGAAAACGAAGGCAATCTGTTACAAAAAGAAGACAATATTGCTGAATATGCCAAAGTTAGATATTTGCTAAAACTATAACTTTTTAGACATTAAAATAGTTTCGTAGATTGTCTTACTGTGCAACTGACCTCTAGCGAGCATTTCTCTGTGTTGTTTGAGCGACTCCTCTATCTCGGCCTCTGTGTATGCTCTCAGTGGGGATCGAGCATATGTGTGCTGCTGCATCAGGCTTTCCATGCTCTCCCGGGAGGGATAAAAACTGTCAAACTCGGTCAAACGGGTGGAGTCACGAAACCCTTTAGCAAATGGGTTACTGTCGATTTTAAGTTTTGTTATCTGAAATAAAAAAAATGTTCATGTTATTACAGTAAACAGGTTTCCAATTTTGAAAATGCAAAAAGAAAGTATTTTCATTATATAGAGCACAATTAACGACGTTTAGAAAAGAGAAATCGATGTCTATAATTAAATCGAAGTCTATTTTACGTTCTCTATTAATATTTGATAAATAAAACCTACATTTACTTGTTGTATCTTTTTTAATTAAACGCGATTTCTAACCAACAGTATGAAATTTGAAATATATAATTATAATCGTTACTTACCAGTTGGTTTTGATAGGCTGTTACAGCTATGAAAGTAGTTTCTGGAAATATGAAGGTCTTAAATTCCTCGGCATCTAGGGATGTGATTGATGGAAGATTTGGGGTGCTGTCTTTCTTTTTCACGATGTGTATGCGTGGTTGATATTTATGCATCGAGTTCAAGATTATCTGTAAACGAAAAGAAATGCATATGTAATACATATTAAATATTTTACATTGACGATTTTATGAGAAATCTAATTTTTATACGTCTGTTCCTTCTGCACATGTTGACGTCTTGAAAAAATATTTGTATTTTGTTATATTACTTAAGAGTAAACCATCTGATCATATATTATTATTATTATTATTATTATTATTATTATTATTATTATTATTATTATTATTATTATTACCTGGCTATTTTTATCGAGCATATTGTTTGTAAGTTTCAGTTTTTCAAATGAGACAGTCTGCTTCATGAGTTGTTCACCGGAGTATGGGGAATCAGGGTGCACATAAAACCTGCAAATACGCAATGTCAAGATTGTTTTAGAAAAAAGTTGAAACAATTTGTTATTACGAACTGAAAATTATTAAAAGAACATTGGCAAACGTTTTTATCAAAAGCAAATAAGCCAAAAACTGTACAGTATAGTTCACTTCTTATTCGCTGATATAAATGAAAAGTTAACGGCAGTTACAAATTAATGTAAAACTATCACACAATAAAATCATGCTCATTCCGTTTTGTTTCACAAATCATGTTTACTTTCTTAACTATTTATTTTTGTTTAGCGTTAATTAATATTTTCCTTTTTCAAAATTATTAAGCCAAAATTATTCAGTGTGTAAGAAACCTTGTAGGAAGTGGAGGGTCGGCTTTGCCAGCGACGAGCCACGAGGACCTGTGGTAGGCGTACCGGTATCTCTTGTTGTCAACCGGTACTATATCCATCAGCACACTGTACTTCGTGTCAGGATCCAAGCCGGTAAATGACACCCGGACAGTCGGGAACATCCGCCTGAAAAAAAACATCATTAGTGTTAATATTTTACAACATTACTAGGGTTCCTTATTTGTCGTTTTATCAGGCCATGAACTTGAAATTAGCACAACCGTAGTCACTGCGTTAGTAAAGGACCCAGCAATCGGTTGCGCTTTGTTCCATTTGTTATTTGCAAAGAAAAGTTCTAATCTTTGCCATTGTTTCTCTTTCTTTCAGTTGAAACAAATGTTTTTAGTTTCTGTCTTAATTTTATCGCGAAATATTCAAGCGTATCTGTTCTTTCCTTTCTGGAATCCCCAGCGATTTTATTTTCCGCGAATATATCAATAAGTTGTTACAATAAACACGTACTCTGCCTTTTAGAGCGACTGGGTGTCGTGATGGATTGGTTGATATGAGAACTTGTGAATAAAAACAAATTAAGATTGCGAGAAAACACAATCCAGACGCGGATAATTCGCCGATATCAAATCATTCAATAACTATTCAGTACGCCATTAGCATGATATCTGAGACGTCATTTAAACACTTTAACTCTCGGTGGAAAAGCGCTTGGAAAACGCATGAGCGTTTAGGAAAGGGGATCAACGCGATACGACAAATAAATCGGCACCAAAATTGGCAAAAAAATCCGTTGCAGATTTGTTTTGGAATGTGAAGGGAGAATCAAATTTTATCGTAGCCATTTATCACCTCACAGCACCAATCACTTAGATTCGTGTAATGATTGGAGAGCCCCTGGGACGACCACTGACGGGAAATGGTAGTTCTTTCATCATAAATTCGCTAAATGACAGTTCCGAATTGCAAATGGTAAATGATGGGTCAAGTTCGGCGAAACAATGGTACTTATCTCTGTGTTTATCAGTGAAGAGAAAACTAGCTACTCGAAAACTTTCCAATGTTATTTCTTGGAGTGTGTTTCACAGGGGCATGGGATTTATAAGCTTTGCTTAACAGTTACAGTCTCTCAGAATAGGCTGCGTTTGGTTTTGCAGGGCACCATGATATAACATTTCATTCTCTTTGCAAAAGAAACCCACAAAGAATGAGCGTCTCATGGTTGAAGGTAGCACAAACACATTTAAAGTTAATATTAAATAAAATAACCAAAGCGATGAAAGCGCTGGAGGTGTTCGGCACTGAACATTGGCATTAAATACTGGTACTGAATCAAGCACTGAACACTGGTAACGAACACTGGTACTGATCACTGGTACTGAACACTGGAACTGAACCCTTGTACTGAACACTGGTACTGTACACTGGTGCTGAACACTGGTAATGAAAACTGGTACTGAACACTGGTATTGAATACTGGCACTGAATACTGGTAATAAATACTGGTACTGAACACTGGTTTCGAATTCAAAATTTCAAAATCACAGAATTTCTCAAATAAAAAAGGTCTACTTAAATAGCTGCTACAGCATTTTTTGAGCTGTAACTGCCACAAATTTTCATTGATAAGACTGTTCAACCGACCAACCAAAGACGACATAATACAAACAACGACACAACAAGATCTGTATCAGCACCCAGTGTCTGTAGGTCCCTGTGACGCAAGGAACTGCACGTCTTGAGAAGATGTATTGTTATGGATGAGACCAGAGATGGCGATTTTTATCGGGAAGGAGGGTCCTTAAAGCTCAGATCTTGTCTCTAATCGCTTATCATTAATCATGGAAAACAGACAATATTGTTAATGTATTTTGTTATATGAAGAGCCGAGCAAATTGTCGGTTTCGTATTCACACTTGAGAATATTTCCTCCCAATTTAGAACGACGTGTCAGTCTCAAATCTATTCATCTATCCAGGAATTTTGAAATTATTTGTGTTAGTACTACTATTTTCTAAAGAAACCTTACATTTTTTCGCAAGCGACATTTTTTGTCAGGCAAAGTTTCGTTTAATATTTCCTGAAATCATTTTCTTGTACATTGCAACTTTTTTAATTCATTTTTTATAGTTTCAAAATGATAGAACTACATTTCTACTAAATGTATATCCTACGTTATTTATAGCTTTATTGCATTATTTCTATTATTATTATTATTATTATTATTATTATTATTATTATTATTATTATTATTATTATTATTATTATTATTATTATTTAAACATTTTAAACGCATGTTTAAGCGCTACTTATAATATAAGTCTATTATTTATTTATTTATTTATTTATTTATTTATTTATTTATTTATTTATTTATTTATTTATTTATAATAATCATCATCATCATCATCATCATCATCATCATCATCATCATCATCATCATCATCATCATCATCATCATATTATTATTATTATTATTATTATTATTATTATTATTATTATTATTATTATTATTATTATTACTATTATTATTATTATTATTATTATTATTATTATTATTATTATTATTATTATTTCATTCGCATTTCAGTTTTACAGAAACATATTTGAAACATTTATATGACAACAATAGATGATAGTTTCAGATTTTTGACAGTTGATTACATAGTATATTACGTTATTCTGCCAATAATATGTTTTTTGCATCTTTCCTTATAAAATCATAAAACAAAAATTTAAGGTTTGACCTGCATAAAAAATTAATAATAATAACAAAAGAACACTCAAATGAATAATGATATAAGAAATAACATAAGTATGTTCAATTCCTGGAAGAGCGTTCTGCAATATAAAGTAACATTAAATACTGACATATACTATGATAATGTTAATACTACGTTCGGAGATAACGAAAGTGCTAATCTTGTTGTAAATCTTTTGTCTTTTGGCTAGACCATTTTATCATTTAATATAATAGTCCGGTAAAGTTGATCTTGTCACTAAAGTATCACGTACAACCTCAACCTTTCACGCATCCCAATCAACTTGTGTCACATTCTGCTGAAATTTACAATTTTCACCCGACGAAGTGCCAAATATGGTCCTAAATCAGCAGTTTCTTACCCCGAGGTGTTTCCTTAACAACCACGTGTAGGTGAAAATAGAAGGTTGCTAAATTAGATTCTGTAACCATAACAATAAGCGTGTCGAAATGTCCGAGATTGTCTCGATATCCTGGTCAATTTGATCAGAAAATGACCACTGTTGAAATTACACATTTTCACTGTAAACTGTCAATCAAACATTGATG
The DNA here is from genome assembly GCA_038501625.1 of Corbicula japonica. Classification (NCBI taxonomy): domain Eukaryota; kingdom Metazoa; phylum Mollusca; class Bivalvia; order Venerida; family Cyrenidae; genus Corbicula; species Corbicula japonica. Next base: position 1,330,562 of record JAZAYU010000053.1, read on the forward strand.
AGCAAAACATAGAGAAAACAGAATATCGGACAGTTTAATTTAAGCCTTATGCATCAATGCAACAATAAAGTAAACAATGGTATATAGAAACACGAGTATTTAATTTCTGTTTAAACTGAAGTTCGCTAGAAATATTATTATCTTAAAATTGGTTCTGAAATTGTTGCCCGCTCATTTCTGAAATTAACCACTCGGACATTTGTTAGGGCTATTCAGACAGTATCATATAAAACTGTCTATTGTTAGTGTTAATGACAATTTTCATTGTCTGTAATTGGGAATGAAAGGTCGAACAAAGGGATGAGTGGTCACTCAGATAACTGGACAGACTGACCACTGCGTGGGCACTCTGCGGAGAGAGTTTCATGTTATCTTGAACCATATATCCGCTGTCAAACGACGGAACTCGGTGACTACCATTTCAGACCACTAGAAGATTGAATGAAGAACAAACCATGATAACTTTTTTGTTTCACTGTATAAGCATGAGAGCTGTGTTCCAAATAATATAAAGTTATAGATAAATGGAGTGTTCTGAACCCAACCCGCCCCCCCCCCCACCCCAACTAGACCTCTAACACTTCCCCCCCCCCCCCTCCCCCCCCCCCCCCCCCTTCTACACAAAGACATGAAAAACATATAAGTGTTAGGATAAGAAGAAATTCTTACTGAAGGCTGTCATGTTGGCTTCAGTAATGTCAGGTTACTATTATTATATTATGCACATATTAAATTTAATATATATCTAATCTATTTCATTTCTGTTCATGTTCACAAGTCCAATGTTAAGTTCCTCGAAAAAATGTTAATAAATCGACAATGATCTCTATATTTGGTAAAAATGTTTACATGACCAATTGAAAATGACAATATTTAATTGGAGTAATCTGTTTCTTTAATATCAAAATATTAGTCTTGTGATACAAGTTTTTCGAAACAAATAGTAAAACTCTCGAGTGTTATTTGCCTTAAATTGAGATAACTACACATTTAGTTCATTCTGGTGTATCTCCTGTTTACTTGACCACTGGTCATCTATGTGCTGATTGACCGCTCATTTATAGCCGTATTTTGTTTCCATTGTCCAAGTTCTTGTTGAAAACGGCTTCCCTTGTGAGTAAATTACAAGCAAAAAGGGCTCACCCCATGGGGCGGGAACGCGCCGACAGACGGGACCCAGTGGTCGAAACAAAATTACAGTCTCAGTTTAAATTTATAATAGAGATGACCAGTTAATTACAGACAGGAAGAAGGGACATTGGACACTTGTGTAACCAAGGTGATGATTTATACACGTTGACTTTTAAACTTTACACGATCAAGCAACAACAATATGAAAATCACCACAGTGCACAATCTTAAACTATGTTTTGGTATCAGTGGTACAAATAAATGCAGGTTTTAATATTTCTACGACCAGATACATAAAAAGACTTAATTAACCACTTTGTGCTGACAAAGAACTACTTTTTCCAAGCTGAGTTCAGTCCAGTGCGATGATGTTACCAAATGTATCATTTTGTTAAGAAATAAAATATAATTTATTGGAATTCAGCCGTATCCCAAGAAAGAAATCTTGAACAATGAAATCAAGCAGTCGTGAGATGTTCAGAGACAAAAACCCAACGAGGCGAAAGTAGCGGAAAGAAGTACCAGTATCAGAGAGCGCTTTGTGGAACGTGCCGTCAATTAAAATCATTAGAGATCAGACCACGAAAGCACTAATATTTCAATCATAAACAGCTTTCTCTAATAAATACCGAGAAAAGTCCACTTGAAATCAATGCTTCATCTGATTGACTGTAATTGCATGTGTACGCCGCATAGCGCACTTGTCCTCCATCTTGATTTTCAGTTAATTTAAACAAAATTACACTGTGCATATTTGCATTAGCATCTCAAATGCTCTTCAACCCACAAAAGACCCTCGAAATTGCTCAATGGTGGAAATTTTCTACTTAAAGGAGGTCTATCAAAGGTATCAAGTTTTATAGTGTTACGGACATTTAGGTCCAAACAATAATCGTGAGGATGAATAAATAAGTGGTTGATTTTAAGTAAATATTGGGTCCATGAAGAAACAGCCGTTAAAAATCCTCAAATGACTGATGATCGTGGACGAGGAAAATGTATTGTTTTCTCTGACCTAGCCTCTAAACTTTGACATCAGATACTGTGAGCAAATCAAATAAATCTTCCTGTTTATATGACTTTGAAAGTGAATTATTCAGGAAAAAATATTTAACTGGCTCACCGATCATAACTGAAAACTTATAATTTCTTGATACATATTTTAGCCCTAGTTTTTTTTGTTGAAAAGAGCATTCACCACATGGAACATGATGAATTGATTATTTATTTATTTTTGTTTCAATTTTCTCTTTAAGTTGAAGTAGGCCTATTATATAGCAGCCCTAAACGAAAAAAAAATATCATGCATATCCGTGTTTTGTTTTTAATTTATGTTTAAAGTGAAATAGTGTACGTAAGTATTTTTTCATAATATCAAGCGGTGCTGAAAAGAAAGTTTTGACATGTGTAAGTAGGGCATCGTGGTCGTTGGTGTGCAGTTACTATTTAGCTACGCTTTCCTCGACCACCTATGAACAACATACAAAGTTACAGTGCCAACGTTACGCATTCATGGTTTCGCGTTAAACAATCTTCAAAAATATTGCAATGCAGTTGCGGAAAAGTTGAAAGGTCCAAAGTATTTATTCTTGAACATAGCTATTCCGAAATAGTTTGGTTACTACATGATATTTTGTCCGCACTGGATGTCAGTTTTCTTCAGAGAACTTTTTCCAGAATTGATTTAAAAGGTTGTATGCAACAAAATACAAATCTTTGAGACCAATTAAATATAAAATAAATAAATAACGCATTTTGTTTTAAATTTCACAATAATTATCTTTCCGATATAAAACTATCTAAATATCGTACCTTCCAGTTTTTGTTATGATCATTTCGGTTCCAAGCTCGTGAAATTTGTCCCACAATTCCTTAGTTTCTAAGCGGCACTCCACATCAGCCAGTTCTTTACAACATGCCGGGGATGGCGTTGGGCTGACAACATTTATGTCTTCCGGTTCGGAGCCCTCGTCCGACTTGGATACAAATGTTGTGGTGGGTGTGTCCCCTTTTCTCGGACTGGAAAGGTCCTCGGAACTCGGGGATTTCTGGCTGGTAAGGGATGTAGCCGTCTCCACGAATCTCTCTAAAGTCAGAAAAACAATTCTCTTGATAGACTGGTCTGTATCATAAAATTAAGTTTGATTTTTTAAACGTTTCGTTGGATGTTTTTTTTTTTAGATGTTGAGTTCCGTGAGTGTTTTGTCGCTTTAAAATTACTGTCGGAAGTGACCATTAATAATTCTACCAACATTGCTTTTTTTCAGTATGTCTCAAAAATTGTAAAAAAGGAGGCCGGTGACGGATTTCAAACTGAATGTAACATACTTTCGAAATCATTTTGTCTTGGTGGAATGTTGTTGTGTTTTTTTCCAGTACAGATTTAGAATTAAATTTTTTGAACGAATATTGTAGCATCTATGAATTTAGTGTGGTTGAAAATGCCGAAAGAAAACGTGTCGCGGGCATAAATTATAAATCTGTTAGGAAAAAAAATTATAGCAGGATTATTTTAGACGTGCGTTTGAATTAGAGTATTGTTTCGAGCGCGAAAACCCGCGGGAAATTAAATGATTTCGCAGTATTTATAATTTAAATAAAATCATCTTTTTATAGCAAATACTATCAAAATTTATCTGATAATTGTTTGTACATCATACATGATTCAATATTCTAAAGCAACTATACAAATTAACTGTAAGGTTTCGTGCAAAGTCACCGAATCACCACCATGATTACATATTTTATAGATTATTGATTTTATCGAAAACATATCATAGCAACAATTTGATAGCTATCAAATTGAATGTGACGATTTTCAAAATAAAGTAATTGATTGTGAAGATTTTGGAAACGATAATTTTATTGTAAATGACGACCGTTTACACGGCAAATTTGTTGTCAGTCTATCAGATTATAGATATTCAAATTTATTGTAATCTGTATCTTTAGCTTAAGAGGGATTTATTACTGAGATTGCATTAATTTTCGTGGCCATAACATTTCGTGCATATTGGTAAAAAATGAATTATCATGGGTTTTTTAATTCGTAGTTTTCAATTTTCTAAAATCACATTTATTTACAGTTCTGTATTTCGTTGGAGTTTTAAATTCGTTGTTCTACCTACTCACAAACTCCACAAAATTTAGTACCTCACGAATATCTATTGAGTTTACATTTTTTTTTGAAAATGAGTAACGACCTCCAATTGTTGGCCATTTTTATTGTATGAACAAGGCTTAATTTATTTATTAAACGTGCACAATTTTTAAAGAATCTTGAATGAAATCAACTGAAATTATATCTTCGATTGTAATTATATTTCTTGGGATGTGTTGGTTCGAATTTGTTTCTTGAGTCCTGATCCATACAGTATTAAACATTTCCGCGCAGCTATTATTTGCAACGTAAATATTTCATCAGAATCTAGCACAACTTAAAAAGTATTATGACATGATTTTTAAATATAAACAATCGGGACTTTGTAGCAGTTAAACCAGAAAAATGGAAAATATCAATGCAGTTGATCCTCCTGGGTCCATAACATTGTTTTGAGTTGAACTATGCATTATGTGATTTAAAGAAAAAGAAAAAGGGAAAACGTTAACCAAGCATCTTTTTCATTTGGATTATTCAATCTCATTTCAACAGAAATATACATCATTTCACGTTTCACGAATAAATACATTAAGTTACAAAAATGAATGTTTCAATACCAAACATGATTCTTGTTGATAATGATGTTGTTGTTGTTGTTGTCGTCGTCGTCGTCGTCGTCGTTGATGATGTTGTTTTTCAATTCTTATTTTATAAACTAAAATTTTGATTGACCCCTTTGAAAGGATAACGAAACCTGTTTTATTTATTTGTTTTGCATTAGGTTATCAAAAATAAATGATGCATGAACATGGTTTACAAGCTTCACTGTAAAAATTACAAATCTTCAGAATATTATAATTATTTTTGGAAGGGAACAGGAAAACAAATTCTTGATGATGGTATAAAGTATTTTGCTTTAATATCAGAATATCTGCTAAGGAGCAATGCTAAGGGCAACTATCGTAAAAACTTAGACTGAAAACCAGTCTCGTATCTTGAGCAGCTGACCAATCACAACTTAGAGTTTTATGATCGTTTGCCCAGCTTTAAAAAACTGGAAAATACAGTATTTTTATTTAAATATCAAATGCGTCCTACTAGAAAATAAGCTTGGATTCAGTATTTCTATTATTTGCATCTAAGTTTATCCGTCTTATTATAATTTATTTCAGCTGACTTGTGGACCCAATGGACCAGGTGCATTATACCCCAAATCAATCGTGTTTTATAGGTGTTATTTCACGCACAGCATCATTTAGCTAAAAAATAAGATGTGTACGAAATCAATTTTTTCACAAATTTAAATACATTTTCAAGTAATTTCTTGAAATAAATGAGCTTCTAAAAATAAGAACTTAATTTTATTTTAAAATATGCTATGGAACTTTATTTTATGATATTTACTTTCGCAGTTCTATCCTTAGAGACGTACGATGAGGCAAAGTAAATTAATAAAAAAGTTAATCATTAGACATATCTATTTAAATGCATTAGCTTGCAAAATATAAGGACTTTTACAAGAATTACTACGTAGATGGCCGAAAAATCAGAAAATTTAGAATTTTATTTTTAAAATATAATGTATAAAATCAGGAACTGTGAGAAATATTTAATCTTTATTTCAACACTTTTTTATGTTTCATTTAATGACATCAATAGCATATTCCTTCACCTGCAATCAAACACAAGAGACATCAAAATTTTACAAACTTCTTGCTGAATTTTATATTTATTTTTTACCATACATTCTTCTTCAGATAACCGATTTCATTAAAAAAAAAAGCTACTAATAAAATCTGTGTTAAATAGTAAATATGGACGCTGCTTGGTATTATCAAGCTGTTGCGGGTACTAACCTAGCGGAGCTAGCGGTATCCCATCCGACATGAGGCGATGACGTTTTGCCGGCGGAGAACCAGGACAAGATTGCTTCGGTGAACCACAGTTTTCACGCTCCCCGTCGGAATCACTTGCCGACGAATAGTCTTGTGATTGCATACGTGCAAGTGTTCTTTTGCCAATCAAAGCATCAATAGAAAACGCCGACGCCTTGGTAGACATTTGAATGTTAGATTTGGAATAGTTAAGCGGACTGTTTCGTTCTGGGTAACTCCCAACAGAGGAGTTAGAATCCTCACTTGTTTGATCCATTTAAAACAGTAAACCAGAAAACTCTCACAGCTTATTTTTATCTTAAAAACAGTGTCGTTTTCACAAGGAAATATGTATTTTAAGAGCTAGTTTCAATCATTTAAATTCAGTCATTAAGTGATTAATCCACGTAAGTAAAGAAACTAGAAACTATCCCGATGTCCCAATATTTAATGTGAGCAGACTTAGATGGTAACATAGGACAGATTGTTAGCAGGATCTTATAGAATCATTGACATTAAGTTGTATATCTTTTACATTCATCTCAAATTTCATCCTAACTCCGCACCTTTTTGTGTGAAAGGTTCCTATTGGTTAACGGATAGTTGATGCAGGCCAACCGCGAGGCGAGACACTGTGAGGTCTCGCGTATTGGATTGGTTCTTAATTTGATAGTTTGATAATGGCCTGCTCTCGCGGGGAACGAGGCTTTATGAAATATAGCCATATCACCGCCTTGTTGTGGCCAGAAATAAAAAAGAAGAGAGCAGCGTTATTAGAGTACTGACACATTCAACTAAGCAAAAAATGCATGTTGAATCAAAGGGACGGATATCCGTTGAATGAAATGAATACAAATGTTTACAAATTTTGCATCATATGCAAATGAAACAAATATGCATTTAAATAACAGTAGACCACTAGGAAATTTATACATATGCAGTTGTCTACTGACGTAAAATTGGTGTACCTTCATATATTTATTTTCTTGTTTGCAGTTGTTGACTTTATACCCGCCCCTCTTTCAGCACTTATAATTACCATTTTTCCAAAAAACACGTTTTATGTTTCAATATTGTTTGATACATTTTTTACATGATAATAATATATTTATACGTTTATTGTCTTTAAAGTACGTCAAATAAGCAACGGGACGGGGATGCAGTGCATCAGGCCCGGCATTTAATGTTCCTGAAATTGACATCTTACGACCAGAGTAAGTACCCCAAATCACCGTTGCCTCCGCTAAGTCTATAAAACTTGATCCAAAAACACCCATTTTCTCACTTTCTTATAAATATTCATAGAGATTCACGCCACATTTCCATACAACATAGATCAATTCCTGTGTGGGGCCATAATTCTAACAGTTCCAGTCATATTTATACATTTTGATAACTTTACCAAACATTTATAAACCTTTATAAACCTCCTAATTTAGTTACTTAAGTCCCGCATTTGAAGATAATAAGCGCTATAGCGAATTCCGGACAGCGAATTATAGTTTCCTGTTGGTAATAGATATGTATAACACAAAATTATTCAAAACGTTGGCATCGCTAGTGGAATTAGCTGAGCATTTATGGCGCCGGCAAAAGTCGTTCCGTCTTAGCATTCCGATATGAGCTCGTTCTTTAAGTGGCAAAAGGCCAGATAGATTTTGATAACAACTTGAGTTCTTTAAACCACTTTCAAGAAAGGGAATTACACGAAGCCTATCGCTCTCCGCGTGCATATTTTCGGGGTAATACTGGGTCCTTTGAGATCTGGAAATTATTCAAATCAACTTTCGCGAGAAAATAACCACAATATTGGCTGACCTATTGTTTCGCTTTTTGGAAGCAGATGTAACGTAGTGGAGCTCTAAATCGTTTCATATCCCAGGGGACAAGAAAGGCTACTGTCCAGTACGACTACAGCATTTACATCAAAGTAATCAGTTATTAGTCGTATTAACTGTTTAACGCAAAAGGTTTTCATCTGCATATTATGTAAAATTATGTAAAAGCATAGCAGTCAATGTTTGTAATAAATTTGAACTCGCGGTTTTTTGGAAGCGAAATGAAGCAAAACAAAACATTTTCTTTACAAAACAGTTTTCTTTTGAACGAATTTGATATGAAGACGTCAACTATAATGGCCGAGGTGGTGATATAAGGGAGATTACCCAAGGTTTGTAGCGATTGAAGGTGATAAAGTTAGTTCCCTTTGATGATGTTCAGATATAAGGGAGATTACCTAAAGTTTGCAGCGATTGCAGCTGATGAAGTAATTTCCCTTTTGCAATGCTTAGAAACGTCTTCGCTCCTACTCCGAGAGGTGAAGTAACGATGGCAGATTGCGATGGTAGCGAAGGCACGGTGGCAAAGGAACAATAACTTGATAGCGAAGAACCAAATTGACAAAGACGAAAACGCGAAGCTATAATCGCTTCTTCGATAAGCTAAGGTACATGAAGACATGAAGGGATGAAAGCAAAGACGCGAAAGTATTAACTTTTCCTCGTCATAGTCTCTTCGCTCTTCCCTGCCATCGTCCGTCCGTTTGCCTATTGGTAAAAGGTATGGGTTTATAGTATGTAATACCTTTATACCTTTTTTTCTATTGGTGAGGCACCAAACCACTGGACTAAAGTTACTTAGATCTATCCTGGTTGATACTTAATCGTAAGTCGAGGTTATATGACTTCCGCAGTGATACGTTTGTAAGATTTTGTTTAAATATATACATTTGATACAAACTGCCGTCATGTTTTATATTTTGAAATAAATTAATAAATTAAAACATTTCATTATATACTTTGTATGTTTCTTTATATACTGTGTATGTTACGTATAGAAATTAAGGTACCGGTACTGGTGTTGGTGTTGTTGCAGAACCATGCCAAATTGGGCCCAAGATCATAAAACTAGAACTGGAGACCAGTCTCAAATCTCAAATATCTGATTTGCTGAAATGGCGACTGATCGCCATTTCAGCTTAGTATATGCTTGAGATTTGAGACTGGTCTCCAATCAAAGTTTTATGATCTTGGGCCCTGAGGTAAAACTATCATGATAAATAATCTGTAGATTATTCCATATTTATATCCCTTAAAATCGTGGTATATTGTTGTTTTCTATCTGGTATACATCTTTTGTAAGTAATAATTTAACATCATTATGTCACAATTAAAAATCGGCTTGTAACTATGCATAAACTTGTTATTCTGTATCTGTTACGCAACGCTTAGTCGAGATGCTTTTAAATAACAAAAAGCATGTGTTTCAAATGAGTAGACAAAGAATATATTTAATTATTTGAAATGTTATATTAATGTGTACCACCTATAAATAGGCTATCTAGATTCTTTTTTACTTAGATATTAAGACAAATTAATAAAAATACAATCAATTGACATTTAATCGTGATACCATATCTTTAATTTTATAAAACTTACATATATAATATTATATAATGCAAACGTTGCTGTTTTAAAGAAGTAATATAATTATATACCATGCATGATGGTAAGCGGTTTGGTTTGCTTCTTTGCTAAAGTTTACAACAGGTATCGCCATATGTATACTCCAGGTGGTTTCAGTGTTCAAATGCACACTGAACCTAAATATACAAACAGAAAAAAAAATATTTGATACATATAACATAAAGCAGATATCTGTGCAATGTCATATATGTAAAAGAAAGACAGATTGTCATTTTCTTAAGGCAGGGGCGTAGCTGCCTATACGCGAGAACGCGGCTGAATCCACATGATTCACCTCAGAACTCACCAAATGCGCCAGACTGCACTATTGTTTTAAAAAAACTAGGACCCTAGCACAATTATGAATTTACATGAATTAAGTGTTAGATACGCCCCTGTAAGGACGTGGATTTATTTCTCTTTCGGAAAGAAATTGTGCTGCAAAGATCGCTATAGCAGACTTATGCATTGTTAACCGAATAAAGTATTTATTCGTTCACTTATTACATATTTTGTTGTTAATTATATGATAACATACTAAGTTTTCAGAAAAAAAGGTTTGATGCAAACTCAGTTTTCAAAAAAGTTTAATGCAAACTTCGCTTTTAGAAAAAGTGTTAAATGCAAATTTCCCTAAGACAGAGCTATTCCCACCCAGTAGCCTAATAATTTTATGAAAAAATATATTCTATTTATATTCCATATTAATTCTCTCCACTATCGTGGTATGGGTAACCATGTGAATGTGATGAAAAAGGGTAGTGTAATGAATATTAAAATTCGCATTATATCCCATTTCCTGATACAAAAGGATAGTAGTATACCTTTTGAATACGCAACAGACTTGAAAGATCGTACTTGGGTATCTGAGAATGATTGTTTTCTGGAGCAATAGCCATCAGCTTCATTTATTATTTCCCTTTGAGTGTCCACTCTTTTTATGTGAAAAGACAGTTTGATAAAGCATTAAATTATAGAGGCAGAACAAGCGCTTTTATTTTAGATTTAGGGCAAAACAAACAGTCCTGTGTCAGTCCATCAGAAAATTTTGAAAACAAAGAAAGAATACCGTGTTATCGGAAATATGTCTGAAGCGATTCTTTTGACTTGTAGGGCGAATTATACGCGAAGGTCCTCTGTCTACTGTACTGAAGTAGGGACATGCGCGGTGAAACAAAGTGAAAATGTGAAAAAAATCTTTAATGTGCTTTTTGATCGTTGGGTTGATAATTTGATGATCTCTGTTTTAAGACGCTTACCGTGAAAAATAAAACAAGCATCTACCGACATTGAATCATATATGATGTGTTAATTTTGCGTTTTCTCACTTTAAATTTATATGACGAAAATTTAGGTGATATTCTACTCCAAAACATACGACAATTTTTTAGGTAAAAGTCTGCTCCAATCTTCACAAAAGTTAATGTTTTCAACTTCTTAAAATATTGAAGTGACGACAGCATAAGGTCACTTCAAACAGCTTTTCTGTTGTCATTTTGTTGAGCTAGCCTCAGCGACGTGGTTAGTCTACCGAATGCCGACAAGTTAAGCAACAGTCAGCTCAGTCAGTGCCTAGATGAGTGTCCCACTGCATGTGCTTGATAAGCTCCCAGCCAGAAATAACTTCATGTGCTTGACAGAGCCCTTGTGAGTTTTAAAGAGGGTTCAGGCCAGAAACTGCAGTCCAAGTCTTCGGGTTAATGCCTCTCTCTGAAAGTTGGAGGGAAGAGTGTAATGACAGCAGCATAAGGTCACTTCAGCTGCCTCGTTGTTAGTTTCAGCGACATGGTTAAAGTGTAAGGACTGCTCGACAAGTTGAACAGCAGTCTGCTTGCTCAGTGCCTGGATGGGTGTCCCATTGGGGAGGTTGGTTCGCCCCCAGCTGGGAATTACTTCATAATATACCTTTTGATACATTTTCAGGACTGTAACATACTTACAATTTCTCCAATAATCCTGTTTCACCGGAAAAAAACAACAACACCAAAAACAATAAGCTGCATGGAATCTGGAATTCAAGAAATTAAATATGATATAGTGAAGTTATCACACATAACTTATATTTTAACAAATGATTAACAAATACAATTTCATTATCTCACTCCATAAATGACTTTATTTACACTTCAACTTCAGCCACAACAATAAAGTCTTATTCATCAAACGGATCATAATTTCTGTTGGTAAACAGTGTAAGGTATTATTAAAAGGCGTGGCTATAATAGAGCCGTTCATAATTTTTTGGAAGTTGCACAATGTTTTGACATGTGACATCGCCAAGCACGCACATTTTGTCACGAGTAGCTACAAAAAGCATGCTGTCATTCACTGTGTTGTCAACGTTGCCATTCGAAAAAGCTGTAATATCAAGAATCTTCTCATAATTTCTGTATTAATGAGAGTATTTTTGAGTGCAAATATAAGGATTGAATCAATATTTAATGGTTTTCATTTAGGTAATATAGAAAACAGTTGAGTTGTTTAAAGTACGCATGTAGCCTCACGTGCTTCACACACTTTAAACAACCCAACTGTTTTCCATACCCAAATAAAAACCATCAAATATTGATTCAATCCTTAATGTTTTGTCAGGTATTCTCACTGTACTTCCCAACATTTCCATCTTACATTAATGGCAATTTGTGTTTTAACATTCAGATCGTTTGTTTTTCAGGACTGGAGTTGATGTCAGTTGGGACTTGGGTGTGCATCACCTGCCATTCTGTTTCTAATCAACAGTCACAACATTTTCAAAATTTCATTTGAAACTTTTCAAATACAAATCTATTATAGTGTGTAAAAAATGATAAATGCCTGAAACATGTAATAGGTACTTGTTTAATATACAGACATTTGAAATAGGAAGATTTCAGTGGTATGATTGAGAATTTGTTTCGAGGCCGGTTTGGAAGAATGACAGGAACATTTCGCAGCAATGTGTGGGACCCAGTTCTCATTATTGGACAAATAGTGTGTATGCAGTGCCAGTTTATTGTGACGCTCGGTCTCTGGGTATACATTCTGAACTTTATCTGTGGGTATGACACTACAATAGATCAACTTTTTAAACAAGCAGTAAGTATCCTTCAGATTCTAATATTAGATTAAAAATAATTAATACTGTAAATAATAAGCGAACCCCTTTCAAATAATTAACACTCTAGAAGTGTTTAAAAGGAATTTTACGCTATTTTATTGTCGGCTTAATTGATATCTTGTTTTTGTTGTGAATTTTAGTGACAAATTTTGACATTGATTTTGGAATATGCAAATGGTTGAATTTGTTGTGAATTTGTCATTCTTTACAAAAACCATAATATAGACTTAAACATGGAAAAATAAATACTACTTACCTCACACCACGGATACAGTCAATATAGTGTACATCTATATCTGCAGTCTGGTTTACATTTACTTTGGTCATTTCTTGTTCAGAAATTACCTAATGAATCTAAAAGCAACTAGTGTAGATCCTGATCAGACCACACGATGCAAAGATGGTTCATAAATAGAATCTGAAGATAGACACAGTTAAAAAATACCAACTATTGTTTTAAAATCCTTTTACATATTTCAGATTTAATGGCATATCATAATTCAAGTTAGAAAATAATACATTATTGTGCAATCATAGTTATCATCTACATTGTAACAGTAATAATCTATAAAATTTCAGGACAAAGGTCTGTTTACTGAAGGGCCTGGGAAAGCAAATACTATTGCATACTCTTTAAATTGTTTAACAAGGTAAGTACATGTACTTGTATAATTACTATTGATTAACAGGTTTTAGGTATCACTTTCTATAAGCACGAGTTGTCATAAATCTGTCCCTATTCTATGTACATGTATTTGAAATTAGTCACTCAAATTATGTTGATGTTTTGTGTTGTTGTTTTTTCATTTAGATGCCTTAAACATTATCAAAATAGCTTGTTAGAGCATGATTCAGAACATTTTTATGTCCCACTTTCGAAGAAACGGTGATACCTAGTGATCGCTTTACCTTTGGAATATGGAACACTTACATGACAAAGCTCAAACTAATGAAAGCTTAAACTTGCTTCCTGCCTAAACATATTATGTTTAATATTTATTTATTTCCTACATTTTTATAGAATTTCATGATATAAAGATGTCAGAGAAAATGATTCTGTAACAAAGCGTCACAGAATATACATAGTTTTGTCTATCATCATAAGCTTAGCACCTGGAGAACTAGCAACTCTATTTTATATTTAAAATTTTAATTCCTTTTGTTTCAAATAAAAAAGTAACTGCTTTGAACTATATTAAAAAAAAACAAGCATTTTAATTAAATTTGAAAAGCCACTTTTATCTGTCAGACAACTTACCAATGCTTTGTTCATATATTTCAGTGCTCTAGGACTGTGGATTATAGTCGGCAGAACCAAACAGTGTTTAGACTTTGCAGTGACTGTACATTTCTTACAGTTTATCATATGTTGGGTTTATAATGGACACATACCACATACTGTATCATGGTGGATATTGAATCTGGTCGGTATAACATTGATGACTGTGTTAGCAGAGTTTCTCTGCATGAGGACGGAGATTAAAGCCATTCCAATTGGTATGGGGCCAAAGGTTGACCTGTGATACATGTTCATTGAAGGAACAATACAAATGTGTTATTATGTTATGCTTTACATTGAACAAAAATGAAACTTGCGTAAAGTGGTGTAAACACTTCATGAAAGATGGGAACATGGTCATCACAGTAACAGATGACTAATATGTGTTAACACAAAAAGTGCAATTTTGATAGGAACACTATTTATTAAATTTTAATAATTTTAGGTTATTGAGGCACCAAGGGAAATTAACATACACATTCATATAACAGGGATGTACATACATGCTCAGTGTTGTGATAGTTTATTAGGGCTGTTGTCAGTCAGTAGTGTTTTGAAATCTGAATTAGACAAACCAACAGGATGTACCAATCTCTCCAAGGATACAGCTTAAATCCCATGTTCGACCAGTGTAGATCCTGATCACCCTGCACATTTATGCAGTCAGATTAGACCTTTGCCCAAGGTTATAAAACTGAGCATGGAAACCAGTCTCAAATCTCAAGCATCTGATTGGCTGAAATGGCGACTGGTCGCCATTTCAGCCAATCAGATGCTTGAGATTTGAGACTGGTTTCCAATCTCAGCTTTATAACCTTCAGCCTTAGATTCTAAAGATTATTTCTGACCAAGAAGCACAGTGAAAATACAGATCATAATGCATATAGGCAGATCTGGGTCAACACAGGTCTCTCATGGTATATAAGCCATAACCCATGTGGTAACGGATTAAGGCGTAAAAATAATCATCTTTCTGGTTGCTTGACCAATCATATTTAATAGCAGATTAGTATTGATGTCACATAGGTTTTTATCTGACCCATCGTCAACACTAACAAAGAAAGCCGTCCACACAAATTTGTACTCAAACTTACACACTAATACTATCTTACAGCAGGAATCTTGACTACCGGTATAAGTCACTAGTGAATTTAACAATTATGTGCGCCTCCTTCTGTCCGCCATCTTCTTTTTCATGGAAGCCAGTGGTAAAATCTGTCCTTAAAAATTGTATCTTTGTTGATAGTGAAAACTTAGTGATAGCATGTTGATTTATTCAAAAGATAATTGTCTATTGATCATATGTTTACTGTTTGTCCATAATGATGCATATTTAGTGGCTATTTTGATATTTATTTGTCACAGTTTTGTTATTTTGTTAATCAATGAGGCGAGTCATGCACTTGAAGCTCGTTGTATGTTCAGCTACTCTTCATCACCAAACTGTGGGTTTGCATTTAAAGGAGTCAAATTGAATAAAGTGAGCCTCCCATATGAGGTACATGTACATACTATTTTCACATATGTTTATCATCATTTAACATGTGGTTTTAAAATTAAATAAGGCATCTTTAGGTCATTTTTACTTTAAGCTTAATTTCATTTAGATACTTTTTATATGGGGACCTAGTACAAACATTTTGAGTTTTATTGCCGAAAATATGACAAAAATCAGTAAAATATTTTTGAAGTTATCACTTAAAATGAAAGACATGGGTTGGTAAACAAGTTTCCACTGCCTTATTTTAATCCTTTCCTCCATATGTACGCTTTTTTACGCATGTGCCACCAGTGTAGATCCAGATCAGCCAGCACATCCGTGCCATCTGATCAGGATCTGCACTGGTCGCATTTTGGTAAAAAATAACCTAACAAATCAAAAAGCGAACAGTGCAGATCCAGGTCAGATGGCACAAATGTGCTGGCTGATCTGGATCTACACTGTTCGCCCAGGCAATAAAGGTGTGTCTATGGAAAAAAGGGTTAGTTAAAAAAAGTTAAAAGTTCCGTGTTTCACTCAAAAACTTTCATATTAAATGTCAGTTTATTAAACGAATTTTTATATCACTAAGAACATGAAACATTTCTTGATCATTTAATGAAAATTAGAAGAAAATTGAGAAATTATTCTTGATGCTATTAATTAAATTATATGACTAGGGTACTTCGATTTCTGAATATCTTTGCCATGTGCTTTGTGCTTGGTAAACTCCAACAGCTCGTGTGTAAGGTCAGTCGTCATAAGAAAATCAATAGCATGACACATATATTTCAATATTTTCTTCATTATCTCTATAGTTTCTAATCCCGTTAGTCTATTCCTGCTCACAGTTTGATGTGTTACCTTACAGTGTGTATATCTGCTCAGGACATGCCGCTTCTAGATGCATTCTGATTGTTCGAGGGAAAGAGTATTTTATTTTGTACCAAACTGGTATTTCATTTGGCTTTCTTTCCAATTCTGTAAAAAGTCACTTCACACCCCCCTCGTAATATGAATCATTCCCTATGTACACATGTATGTCATAGTTGCACTATTAAATAAATAAGCTGTAATCTTGTACTATAAGAAATGTGACAAATGATCTGGATCTACACTGGTAGCACATGTGTAAAAATGCGTATATATGGAGGAAAGGGTTAACCACATACTTGTAAAAGATACTTATATTCTACCACTGGAATTAAATACCTGGTCATCATTCACAAAGTTAAAGTAATTATAGGCAGCAGACAAAATGGACTAAACAGCTCACTTATACTGATTATACTGTTGTCTGGCAACTGTAAAATGTTAATACTGAATAAATAAAATACATATATTATTATGTTTTATTGTATTTTATCATCAGCCCAAATGTTTATCTTGTTGAAATTGTTTTATGTCCCCTCCAAAACAGGGACTGGGAAAACTTTGTCAACCTTGGTCTCTGACTGCGTCAGTAATTATTTAACACAGAAGGTTTTTGTGTCGCCCTTTCGAAGAAATGGCATACATAGGGATCGCTTTGTCTGTCTGTCTGTACGTATGTCCGTCACGAAAACATTGGCTCTAACTTAGCCATTTCTTAATATTTATTCATAACTAGATGGGTGTTCAGTTGAACACTTGTGTCGCCCTCTGGTGCTGTCGGAATAAAAATGCAAGTACAAAAAGGGGCATAACTCCATCAAATGTGACCTTGACCTTAAGAATATAGTATCGTCACAAGCGTATTGTCATAGGGAATGTAATTTGAAAGTTTGATGAAGAAATATTAATAAATGGCAAAGTTATAGCCAACGTTAAGTTTTCATATAAAGGGGAATAACTCCATCAAGTGTGACCTTGACCTAAAGAATGTGGTATTATCAGGAACGTGTTGTGAAAAGGAATATAATTGAAAGTTTGATGAAGAAATATTAAGAAATGGCAAAGTTATAGCCAATGTTAAGTTTTCATAAAAAGGGAAATAACTCCATCAAATGTGACCTTGACCTAAAGAATATGGTATCATCACGAGCGTGTTGTCATAAGGAAAATAATTTGAAAGTTTGATGTAAAAATATTAAGAAATGACAAAGTAATAGCCAACGTTAAGTTTTCGTGTAAAAATCCAAGTACAAAAAGGGGCATAACTCCATCAAATGTGACGTTGATCTTGAGAATTTGGCATCATCTCGAGCGTGTTGTCATAAGCAATATAATTTGAAAGTTTGATGAAAAAATATTAAGAAATGACAAAATTATAGCCAAGGTTAAGTTTTCGTGTAAAAATCCAAGTACAAAAAGGAGCATAACTCCATCAAATGTTACCTTGACCTTGAGAATTTGGCATCTTCTCGAGCGTGTTGTCATAAGCAATATAATTTGCAAGTTTGATAAAGAAATATTAAGAAATGGCAAAGTTATAGCCAACGTTAAGTTTTCGTGACAGACCGACGGACGGACGGACAAAGCGGTCCCTATGTATCGCCATTTCTTCGAAAGGGCGACACAAAAATTTCCAACTATATTGCTTATGACAAAACGCTCATGATGAGGCAAAATTCTTTAGGTCAAGGTCACATTTGAAGGAGTTACGCCCCTTTTTGTACTTGGATTTTGACATAAAAACTTAATGTTTGCTATATCTTTGCCTTTTCTTAACAATTCTTCCAATAATATTGCTTATGACCCTCATGATGATCCATAATCTTTAGGTCAAGTTCACATTTGTTGGAGTTATGCCTCTTTTTTTGTACTTTGATTTTGACACAAAAAACTTAACGTTGGCTATAACTTTGCAATTTCACAATATTTCTTCATCAAACTTTCAAATTGTATTGCTCATGACAACACGCTTGTGATGATGCCAAGTTCTTTAGGTCAAGGTGGAATTAGTCCCCTTTTTGTATGTGCATTTTTATTCCGACATAGTACCAGAGGGTGACACAAGTGTTCAACTGAACACCCATCTAATTTGTTGCACATAGTGATGAACCTTTCAGATACTTCTTCATTGGTTATCCTGAGATACAGCTGTTGGAACTCCACGCCCCATGTAACAGCAATGCTGTTATAGATATCTGCCCATGTTTTAAGAACTCGTAGCTTCAGCCATTCAGAAATGTTATAAATTCAACTCATCTTAGATGTTTGCTGTATCTAATCTTAATAAACAAGTACAAGTTTGACCAAATATGGTTGCATTAAAAGAAAGTGGGCAGGAAAACAACACAGAACAGTTTTTTTTTTGTTTATGAACAGTTTATCACATTATTGCAAAACTGGTTTTAAACATAAATAATCTTGAATAGAAGTTTATTTCCATTATTCTAAACCTTTTTTCTAAATGTTCTACACCAACAATAAATTATAAACACTTGGATGAAAGACAATTGAACATAATAAAAAAAATGAATATAACAATGTAAAAGCTGACTGGTAAAGCTTAAGTGACAAAATTTTAACTTATTACGCCATGTGATACAACTGGTATCTTATTTGTGACCAGTGTAGATCTAGATCAGATTTCACAATCATGCAGTATATGGATCTACACTCTTCACTTTTTTAATCACTAGGTTATTTCTGACCAAGAAGCAAACAGTATAGATCTTGATAAAACTGCACATATGCGATCTTACACACGAGATATAAATATACGCAAGGAGTGAAGAGTTATGTTCCAAATACATTACCAGTAATTGAATTTTTTTTCCAAATATGAAAAACAAAAGCAATATGAAGTATCACTGAGAGGTACTGCATCAATCATCAGTCTCTTGGGTATCTGAACTTTAATGCTTACTAACACAATGCATCAAAACCTATACCTTGTAATATAATATAATGACAAATCTGTTTCTTCTATTCTTGTTAATAGATGTATTCCAATAAGTTCATACTGTTATAAAGTGCTGAACACTTCAATGCTTTCGGTGTTCAATGCAACCTAACTGCTCACTACAAACACAGGTAGGATTTGGGTTTTCATTAATAACTGTAGCCTGTCTAGGTATAATATAATTACTATATCCTTTACCATTGTATCTACATGTACATGTATATGTATTTCAAATTTATGTAGAAATAGACCCATTGGACTAAGTGTAACTTATCCCTACACATTTCTAAATTTGCTATATATTTGTATGTATACATGTCACAATAATAAACAATTTACTTACTGCATACACTTTATTGTACCTAAACACCTAATTTAACCCTTTTATCACACAGGTAAACAGTGTTGACCCAGATCTGTGCCCAAGGATATAAAACTGAGCATGGAAACCAGTCTCCAATCTCAAGCATCTGATTGGCTGAAATGGCGACTGGTCGCCATTTCAGCCAATCAGATGCTTGAGATTTGAGACTGGTTTCCAAACTCAGTTTTATAACCTCAAGATTTGGACTTCTTGGACAAAAATAACCTAATGATTCTTAAAGTGATGTGCTGGCTGATCTACACTGGTGACCCATGTGATAAGAGCCATATCCCATAAAGGAATGTGATAATTGTTTTAGAAAACATTCCACAGGTGCTCTCCATAAAGGGCTGGCTCAATCACCTAAGTCATCTCCGGCAATTTTCAGCACTTTATACTGGCCTGACATCCAACTGTTTCACCATATATTTGACTGAAAGCTTTAAGCCTTTCAGATGGATTCAGATCCAAATGTTGAAATAATGATCAGTTTTACTGATAAACAATTAAAAGACTTAACAATAAGAAGATAAACAACAAGTTACAACAATCAGAATAAGACCACACAGACTGTATTTCTATTGCCAACAATGACCCCATGTTCTTAACATTGACTGCGTAAGTTTCTGTGTTGCCAGCATATTTCACATCCTGAATATAATTCACAGCTGCACCATGCAAGGTAAATGTTTCACTAATCAACCAATATACCCACAGTGTGTAAATGAGTTAAACAACAAGGTCACTATAATCAGGTCCCTCAGAATCCGCAGCCTGCTTCATTGCCTGTAGATGATCCATGGTGTTCTGGAAGTGTTTGTTAATTTGTTCTGTCTCCTCATTAGCTTCCAGGTTTGGTAGGGTCTCTTTTATTTTGGCTATCAGTTGATTTAATACTTGCACAGTTACCTGAATATATATAAATATATAGAGCACATCACAGGCAAAGTTACGGAACCCCCAAGGTGACATTTAGCATACTATTTTTTTCATTTTCCAAACTTTTTTTAAGGATATTATTTTGTTTAAACAAATTATTATTTCATTTAAAGGAAATGTTATTTCATTTAAACAAAATAGTATTTCGTTTAAATGAAATATTATTTCATTTAAACGTAATAATATTAATGCTAAATGTCACCTTAGGGGCTCTGTACAAAGTTGTCTCCAGTAAACTGTTGTTATTCTTTGAAAATGACATCATAGTTGAACACACTACAGTGCTTATTAATATGCATTTTGCAGTAAAATTTAAATTATGTTTAATAAAATCACCTATAAATTACAAGAAAATAGTAAATAATTGTTAGTTCTTTCCAAATATAGTAACAACTAAAATGTCAAAGACACCTTTTCCCACGACTTGTCCCATACATGTATATAATCTAGCAAAATCAGAATAACTCTTTATTCCATAGTTAGAGCTTTTATCCCATGTGCCGCAAACGATAATGAAGAGCAGCTTGCACATCCGTTACTTATTTGAAGAGTGTACATTGAGAACTCCAGATTCAACCAGACATCAACACTAAGTGTAGGTGAGTTATGTTTCCAGTTGTACAGTCATTAAAATCTGCAGGTTTTGAAGATTTTTTGGTTAAACAGGGCTATCGGAGAATTGCAGGCAATACAGGAGTCCCCTATTACTACTTTGTGCAAGATAGATAATGTAAAATTGAAGTAACTGACTTAATTTTTGATCTGTGGTGAAAAATGAAATGTTCTACATAATTTATCTGTAAATTGTGTCCCTACCATATCTTTTTTACTTTTTGAGTTATATGTATTCTCTATTGTACATAACAGTCACCTGAACTAAGACTCTGGTGAAAAATAAAAGGTCCTGCATAATTCTTATATTGCCATTTGAATGTATATAATGTGCCAGCTGATCTGGATCTACACCGTTTACTTCATGTATACATCTTGCATAGGAGAACTGTGTAGATCCAGATCAGCACATCCGTGTGGTCTGATCAGGATCTGTACTGTTGACTTTCAGTGGTCAGAAATATCCTAATGAATCAAAAAGTGAACAGTGTAGATCCTGATCAGACAGTACAGATGTTTTCCCATGCAAAAAGTTGTGAATATTAAGTAAAGTGTCATGAAATCCCTCAAGCGGTTTTGAAGATGAAGAGCAAACAAAAATTTACCGGACTGACAGAAAAACAGTGTGATTACTATACGCCTCTTTTCAAGGGCACAAAAATATTATTCCAAGCAAAATTAAGTACTAGTAATATAACAAAAAACCCAGAAGGTATACCTGGTCATTTCCCTTTTCATAGTAGTAGATATAATGGTTGAGTAGTTCTACAAACAACTGAACTTGTACAGAGTTATCCATGCATTGATTGGCAATCTTCACACCTTTCTTCAGACAATCTGATGTCCTCTTTCCATCATGTGTCTGCAAGAGAAAACCACATGACTGTCTGCTAGGACTATTCAAGGGAGAGTACTACTGTTCAGCAGAATTATAATAAGTTTAGAGTTATCTGTACAGTATGCAACCTTATTGACTTGTCAAAGCTTGAACATGTCTCAATATTTAAAAATTTGTTACAAACAGAAGGTGAAAATGTAAAAACATGCCTTAAAATTATGGTTATCTTGTAAGCTTTTACTTAATAACTGTAGTTTTTTAAAACATTTTATACTTAATGCAAACCTGTTTTCTTTAGTACATGTATCATTAAAACAGCTTGCAGAAAACAGGAAAATCAAATCAAGAAAATTCAACTTTCACTCAAATTTGATTACATTAAATTTGTGTGTGCATTAAGTTTGGTAGGTTTCATTAACAAACCACAACATGGGTTTCAGTTGCTTAATTCATGGTTATTCAAATTCTATATTTAATGTAGGTTTTTATTGCCTGAATCTGACCACGAAAATACATGAAAATTAGAACTTCAAAAAGTATCACTGAATTTCCAGTAGTCTGAAACTATTAATACTGTTATAACTTAATCTGTAAATAGATTTACCTCCCCTTCTCGTGCTGAGCTCTTTCCAGACCAGAACAGATGAGAACAAGTGGCGACACCTCGACACTGGTCTGGTTTCTTCAGTAACTTGGAAGCAGCTAGTGCACACTGGGTACGTAACGGTTCATGGTTCTCCTCACCAAAACATGACATCTGCTCAAGTGTGCCGATTATCAGCGTGATCGCAGCAAGCTGAGCTTTACTATCTGAGATCTCATCCTCATACAGCGAAAATGCCTGAAGGTATACATATACTATAAACAGATTTGCTTAAGAAGGCCTAAATTTTGTGAGATAAATTTATGGCTTTTTCATGTTAATGTTTTGTTTTCAATTTTCTAAACTAACATTGACATACCTTTCTGTATGTTATGGAGTGTTTAAATTTGTGGATCAATCATGCAAATGAAATCCACACAAATTATTATGCCCCAATTAATGAATAAATATATTAATGAATAAGCAGTAGTTAGACAAAAACTAGAGCTATCACTGAAGGTGATTAATACCCCCGTAATACTGCTTTGTCAGAGTATACAGAAATGATGTTTGCATCTTTCATGGGTGAAAGTTGAAAAATAATTAAAATCCTGAAAATTTGCTGCAAAAGTTGTGTTTAAAAATAGCAACTTGGGTTTTCACCGGATGTAAACAAAACTGTAAAAGTAGTTGACGTCAGAAGGTTTTGTTGAATCATGCTCCCCTTCTAAAAAATAATGGACTGATCCAAATGAAAAAAAATATGTCATGCATCTAATCACGAGTGTATGTTAAAAGTTTGAAAACTGGAGAAGTAGTTTGTGTCATAAGATTTTGTTAAATAATGCTCCCCTCAAACCAAAAATGGACTGATCCATAAGAAATACGTCACTAACATGCGCACTTTATGCAGAACATATGATTTCTGTCGATATTTTGAAAACTGTAGAAGTTTGCATAACACGATTTTGTTAAATCATGTCCCCTGCAAAAAATAATGGACTGATCCACACGAAAAATATGTCACGCACATCTACACTTCATGAAATATGTCACACACATGTACACTTCATGCCGAACATATGTATCAAGTTTCAAGTCAATATCTTAAAAACTGTAGAAGTAGTTCACGTCACAAGATTTTGTTAAATCGTGCTCCCCTCTGAAAAATAATGGACTGATCCACATGAGAATAAAAAATGTACTCACGAACATATGTTTAAAGTATCAAGTCTATATCTTGAATACTGTTGACGTAGAAAGTGTAGAAGTTTGCATAACAGGATTTTGTTAAATCATGTCCCCTGCAAAAAATAATAGACTAATCCAGATGAAAAAATGTCACGCACATCTACACTTCATGCCGAACATGTGTATCAAGTTTCAAGTCAATATCTTTAAAACTGTAGTAGTAGTTTGCGTCACAAGATTTTGTTAAATTGTGCTCCCCTGCAAAAAATAATGGACTAATCCAGATTAAAAATATGTCACGCACATCTACACTTCATGCCGAACATGTGTATCAAGTTTCAAGTCAATATCTTAAAAACTGTAGTAGTAGTTTGCGTCACAAGATTTTGTTAAATCGTGCTCCCCTGCAAAAAATAATGGACTAATCCAGATGAAAAATATGTCACGCACATCTACACTTCATGCCGAACATGTGTATCAAGTTTCAAGTCAATATCTTAAAAACTGTAGAAGTAGTTCGCGTCACAAGATTTTCGTGAATCATGCTCCCCTCCGAAAAATAATGGACTGATCCACACGAAAAATATGTCACGCACATCTACACTTCATGCTGAACATATGTATCAAGTTTCAAGTCAATATCTTAAAAACTGTAGAAGTAGTTCGCATCACAAAATTTAGAAGTTTGCATAACACGATTTTGTTAAATCATGTCCCCTGCAAAAAATAATGGACTAATCCGCACGAAAAATATGTCACGCACATCTACACTTCATGCCGAACATGTGTATCAAGTTTCAAGTCAATATCTTAAAAACTGTAGAAGTAGTTCGCGTCACAAGATTTTGTTAAATTGTGCTCCCCTCCGAAAAATAATGGACTGATCCACATGAGAAAAAAAATAGTTCGCGCAAATGTCCTCACGAACATATGGTTAAAGTTTCAAGTCGATATCTTGAAAACTGTTGACGCTGTAAGTGCCACAAACAGACCGCCCAACCAACCAACCAACAGACCGGATGATGACTCCTATATACCCCCTATACTTCGTATAGGGGTGTATAATAATGAGAAACAGATTTTCTTAAATCTCTCACCTGAATGCCAACATTTCAGTCATTGAAGGCAATTAAAAGCGAAAGAAGGTATTCAAAATATGAAAATACTTTCAGTTAACAGAGGCAAGACATCAATTAACAGATAAAATCTTAAAGATTATCTTAATCTTACCCTATTTATAAATAGCAAACTGTATTTAGCTGAAGATACTGGCATGTAAGTTATCACAATAAAGAGTGAACATAAAATTTATATTATAATCAGCAATTCATGTTAATTCTTTAAGCAGCTTTGTGATGTTCAGGATCTTCTAACAAAGTAAGCAAGAGACAAGTAGAAATCAGCATTCAATAGATCACAGAATACCAGAGAACTTTTTCTTATGACAAATTGAGATTTACATTGTGAAAAAGATGACTTGTTTCATTACCATTATTAAATAAGTAATCCCGCAAGAAAAAGACGATTTAACTTTTTTAAGCACTACAAATGAGACAAAAGCTGGAATCCCACACAGTTATGTCAGACATTGACAAAGCTCACCTGTGACATGAACTCATAAGCCATAGTCTCATGGTTCTCGAACCCAATACCTCCTGCTGCCATGGCCCCTTGCAGGAAGAGCCGTAGTGGGATCTCAGCCTGCTCTGCCTTGATAAGAGCCCCGATTGTCTGGTGACAGAACTGGAATATCTTCTGACACTTCTTCTCCCAGTTCTCATCCTGAAGTCAACAATTACATATTAACTCTGTACTCCATAGATACAATTTCATTCAAGTGTACCGTCTGATCAGAATCTTCACTGTTAAATTTCTCATGTGTTAAAGTATTCCTGACCAAGATGAGACCAGTGCAGATCTAGATCAGAAGGCACAGATGTGCCAGCAGATCTGGATTTACACTGGTCGCAAAGGTGTTAAAATGCATATAATAATGAGGTAAAGGGTTAACCCTGAATTCATGATTCACTGATTATGGGGGTGTTAACAGATAATTTATTAAATTGTGTGTCTTTTTTCTTGGACAATATTTATCTACATGTAAAAATACCAGGCAGGGGATCGTTCATGACTGAAACCATCAGCATGGTTCGTGACACTCCTAATGAGAATACATCTACAAATTACACTTGGGATTTCTTCACTGCTCCAAATACATAATCGCCTGAATACTTAAAAACGTTCCATAAAGATGTTTTAGCCACACCTGATGGACTAAGAATTTAGCTTCACCTTGAGTATCACAAAAACCTTTTATCTGACATTGTCTCCAAACTGTTACAATATTTTCAATTTAAAAAAACATTCGGAATCTCCAATATACCGTCACATAATGCAAAAACAGTGCAAGCGCCACTGTAATAAGAGTGAGTTATACCATTATTGCACATAGGTGATGATACATGATTCTAAACACATAGTTGATACTGCAGCTTTATACTCCAGAGTAAAACGCTGGTGACAAAATATTGTAATCATCTACAAATCTGTGGCCCTCGTGGGATATCTGACATCACACAATCAACTGGTAATCAGCTATTGTTTGTTCCACTTTTCTGAGAACAAATATTTCCAGGAACAGTGGAAAACTGTCCGATCTTTCATTTTATAACTCACACTTAACCCTTTCCTCCATATATACACATTTTTACCCATGTGCGACCAGTGTAGATCCAGATCAGCTGGAACATCCGTGCCCTCAGATCAGGATCTGCACTGGTCGCACTTTGGTCCGAAATAACCTAATGAATAAAAAAACAAACAGTTTAGATCCTGATCAGACGGCACGGATGTGCCAGCTGATCTGGATCTATACCGTTCACCCATGCAATAAAAGGTGTATCTAATGAGGAAAGGGTTAAGAAGACTTAGACTTAAATTCAAACATTAAAGATTTAATTCTAAAAATGATTTATATAATGAATGTATAAAAATGTAAGTTCTGTAAGTATTTATTTGACATTTCCAGATAAAATAGCAATACATTGTTTAAGAGAGGTCTTCTATTTTCTCTCTTTTGATGTGATATGTAAACATTAACCCTTTCCTCCATGTATAAGTATATCCCTTTATGGCAAGGGCCAACAGTATAGATCCAGATCAGCCAGCATATTGTGCCATCTAATTAGGATCTGCACTGTTCGTTTTGTTATTTATTGGTTTATTTCTGACCAAAAAGAAAACAGTGCAGATCCTGATCAGATGGCAGGGATGTGCAGGTTGATCTGTATCTATATTGTTTGCCCATGCCATGTAAACCTTTTAGGTGCTCATAAATACATTTGCAAGCAATGTTAACACAAATCAATAACCCCATATACTATATGTAGTCAAATCAGGGTCTATAATCATGTTTGTTTTTCAGTCAACAGTTTCTGCATATTAGTTGTCACATCTGTGACAAGGGTAATCCCAAACCAACAAGAAAATCTGTGAGCTAATGCTCACTAGTGATACCCCCGCTGTGAGAAATATGACTTTCAAAATGAAATTTGCATTTTTCAATAAAGATGCCCTTTGGTTTATGTAATGCACCTATATAATGCTAAAGATACCCTTTGGATTGTGTAGTGCACCTGTATAGTAACAAAATCTAAAAGTAGTTGGTAAACAGGAAGTAGATGAGCAAGGAGCATAAAATCGCTTTACACCATATATGGGACTGTAGGAAAAAAAACAATATGCAAAACATCAGACTGCTGCATGTTATAATTGCTTAGAAAACTGCGACGGAAATTGTGCACGTTTGTCAGCTATGTGTGTAAAAATCAAAGTATTCAGTAAACAGGAAGTAGAAGAGCTAGGAGCATTAAATCGCTTTACACCATATGGGACTATAGGATAAAGCAATATGCAAAATATCAGGCTGCTGCATGTTATAGTTGCTTAGAAAACTGCGACGGAAATTGTGCATGTTTGTCATCTATGTGTAAAAATCTAAGTGTTCGGTAAACAGGAAGTAGATGAGCAAGGAGCATAAAATCGCTTTACACCATATGGCACTATAGGAAAAAGCAATATGCAAAAGATCAGGCTGCTGCATGTTATAGGTTCTTAGAAAACTGCGACGGAAATTGTGCAAGTATGTCAATTATGTTTAAAAATCTAAGTATTTGGTAAACAGGAAGTAGATTAGCAAGGAGCATAAAATCGCTTTACACCATATGGGACTATAGGATAATGCAATATGTAAAACATCAGGCTGCTGAATGTTATAGTTGCTTAGAAAACTGCGACAGAAATTGTGCAAGTATGTCAATTATGTGTAAAAATCAAAGTATTTGGTAAACAGGAAGTAGATGAGCAAGGAGCATAAAATCGCTTTACACCATATGGGACTATAGGATAAAGCAATATGCAAAATATCAGGCTGCTTAATGTTATAGTTGCTTAGAAAACTGTGACGGAAAATATAAATGCCTTTTGGTTGATGAAATGCACGTATATAGTAACAAAATCTAAAAATATGCGACAAACAGGAAGTAGATGAGCAAGGAGCATGAAATCGCTTTACACCACATGGGACAATGGGATGAAGCAATATGCAAAGTATTAGGCTGCTGCATGTTATAGTTGCTGGGAAAACTGCGACGGAAATTTTGTAACGGACGGGCGAACGCACGCACGGACAAGGGTAAAACAGTATACCCCCCTATTCTTCAAAGCGGGGGTAAAATTAGTGTAACATGTGAAAACCCAAACCAATTTGTGTGACAAGAGTAACCAAAACCATTTGTGTGACAAGTGTAAAACCAAACTAATTTGTGTGACAAGGGGTTAACCCAAACCAATTTATATGACAAGAGCAAATCCCAATCCAGTTTGTGTGACAAGGGTAAACCCAAACCAATTTGTGTGACAAGGGTAAAGTCACACCAATTTGTGTGACAAGGGTAAAACCAAACTAATTTGTGTGACAAGGGGTTAACCCAAACCAATTTATATGACAAGAGCAAATCCTAATCCAATTTGTGAGACAAGGGTTAACCCAAACCAATTTATATGACAAGAGCAAATCCAATCCAATTTGTGTGACAAGGGTAAACCCAATCCAATTTGTGTGATAAGGGTAAACCCAAACCAATTTGTGTGACAAGGGTAAAGTCAAACCAATGTGTATGACAAGGGTAGACCGAAACCAATGTGTGTGACAAGAGTAAACCCAAACCAATATGTGTGACAATTAAGGGTAAACCAAAACCAATTTATGTGTCAAGGGTAAACCCAAACCAATTTGTGTTACAAGGGTAAACCCGAACCAATTTGTGTGACAAAGGTAAACCCAAACCAAAATGTGTGACAAGGGTAAACACAAACCAATGTGCATGACAAAGGCAAACCCAAATCAAATTGTTATCCGTGCAAAATAATAATGTTCTTCACTATTCAGTATTAACTTAGAAATATCAGTTAACACTATACCTCATTAAAGGGTTTTATCTCATGGGTTTTTGTCCATTAAGGGAAAATGTTGTGGAGAAATGTCCTATTATATATATTCATGGAAGACTCATTGAAATTGAGCAAAAAACATTAGAGAGACATGTTAAAATGGGAGATCATAGGTTGATTAGGGTGTAAACGTTTATGATATGGTGATGGAACAGTACACTTCCTTTTGTTGTCTTCTATCTCAATGTAAGGTTTCATCGAAGTCTCTGCTGCAGTTATTGATTATGCTTTGAACAAGAAAACTGGATGCCTATTGGCAACATGTCAAGCAATCCTTAACATAACCTTTGACCCCTGTGTGATGACCTTTGAGATGGGAACCTGGGATGTGCATGTGATTGTCAATGCATGTTTAAGTTATGGGCCGGACGAATCCAAACAGAACCCTGGACTGACGGACACACACTAACACACATACTCCAAACTGACAAAGTGACAATTTAGTCGAGCTCATTGCAAGCAGGCTCGACAAAAAGTAGAGAGAAATTACTGCCAAGTTGGAGGCCTGGTACAGTTCACTTCTGATTCACGTCCTTATCATTAAGGGCAACATTAAAATCTCCACCTTGTTTGGAAGCTAAAGGCCTTTGTGTAAAATGACCCAATTAAGGTAATGCTAAAATCTCCATGACACCATTATTATAGGCCAGACCACAAACATTTCATTTAACCCTTTTCTCCATATATACGCATTTTTACGCGTGGTCAGAAATAACCTAACGAATCAAAAAGCAAACAGTTTAGATCCTGATCAGACGGCATGGATGTGCCAGCTGATCTGGGTCTAAACTGTTTGCCCATGCTATAAAGGTGTATCAACCAAGGAAAGGGTTAAGTAACTAAATGTTACAAACCAATGTCTGCCAATAATTGCCAATCTAACAATGGTAATTTAATTTTGCAGAATCCAATTCTTGTGAAGAATCTGCAAAAGACATTTTTGCACAGGCATCGACTATGCAGTTATATTTTCTCACAAGCTTTTACAAGGTTATATTTTATCTGGGGTTTGTTTTCACACACTTTCCCATGCTTAAAATAAGCAAAAATACAAGCCTTGTTTTATTTAATCATCCCAAAATGGTCTGATGGGAAACATTATCACCAGTAAAAGCATCGTGTGTGAAACTGGCACGTTGTTATACTGGTATCATGTGTTACAATGGCACCTTATCTTATACTGGCACCTTGTTATACTGGTATCATGTGTTACAATGGCACCTTATCTTATACTGGCACCTTGTTATACTGGTATCATGTGTTACAATGGCACCTTGTCTTATACTGGCACCTTGTTATACTTGTATGATGTGTTACAATGGCACCTTGTCTTCTACTGGCACGTTGTTATACTGGTATCATGTGTTACAATGGCACCTTGTCTTATACTGGCACCTTGTTATACCAGATTACAAAAGGTGCCAGTATCACACAGTCATGATCCCAAAATAAAAAGGTGCCGGTATAACACATGATGCCATTATAATAAGTATGGTGTTGGTATAACAAAGTGCCACTGTAATAAGAGGGTTGATTTGCCACTGCCACATCATTACGCAAAAATTTGATGTTAGATTGTTTAATATTTAGTTTACACTGATAAACAAACATGATTTCAGTTACATACAGGAAAACTTTAAGTTTAATAATTATACCCCTGAAAAACGATGATTTGATAAACCACACCGAATTTTCAGTGTTTCCCGGTTTAAAAAAAAGTTTAAAAATTTCAGAAACAAAAATGCACAAAAGCAGAAGAAACATTTTTAACATGACACCGTCAAATATTCTGAGCAGCATTTTAGGTATAAATAAGATGATTGCACGTTAACATTTTCCACGCACAATTGATGAATGCCCTTTGAAACAAGAAAATGTTTATTTTGAGTTAAAAAAACGTCGCAAAGCGCAATATTACATTTTTGCTACAAGCTAGTAAAATCACTTCTGCAAACGATGAAAATGGTAACTTATAACCCATGATGCCAGTATAACAAGGTGATGGTATAACACATAATGCCAGTACAGTAGACTCCGGCAAATCGAATACACAAATTGTCAGCTAAAAATATTCTTTTGCCCGGAGTATTCGATTGGCCGGTAATCGTATTCATCATGAAATCTGCATATATTTGCTGACAAGGGAGGTCAGGTAGATCGTGTTCTGGATAAATATGCATTATTTATATGTTTATTTATTGATTAACAGACCCTTCTGTCATGTTCTGCTACAAATCGAAGTTTCAAATTATATTATGCTACCGCGACATTTACAACGTGAATGTAAAATAAGTATTGAAACACTAACCAATGCGAACATATTCCATAATAAATTACATCCCAATTTTATCTCAAGTATCATATTTCAGTATTATTGCATCATCAACCAATTTAACCCAGCTAAAAATGTGAAATGTCACGTACACAGTTCAAACGATTTCAAAGCAGAGCCGACAAGACAACACAGTCTTGATACGAGCCGACAATTTCCTTTGAAGTTGCATTTCATTGACGGTTGGTATCAATGTTTACCTCCATACTGACTGTCAATCAAATTCAGTCTCCGTATGAAATTAACATGGAAGGCGGATCAAAGAAATGTACATAAATCTATGAAGTGTTTTTTTTAAACATGATTGAGAAATTACTTTTTGTTTGTTTCTAATTTATGCGATAATTAAAAAGAGACAATGGAATTTAAACGTGGATTATTGTAAGTACGTGTACCAATAACGTCTTGATAACGGATAGTCCTAGGCTGCTGTGTATTTGTAACAGATTTTTTAGCGCCTGATTGAATAAGCTGTTTAAAAGAGGTGACAGGTTACAGTTTGTTTGCCCGGAGGCTTCACTGTCTTTGTTCATCGCTGTCAAAAAATTTAATTGGATTTATCAGCTGACAACAGACAAATAATAAGGGTGTCATAAGCTTTGATACGGACGATAAACGGTACATCCGGTGTCATTTCCTGTAAACAGGCGATGAAAATATTCGATTTCAATCAGTTTTGGCCAAAAAAATTGCACATTTTCTATTCGATTTGGCGATATATTCTCTTATCCGATACCCATATGGCTGATAAAATTTACAATGCTTATATAGGAAATGGTTTTGTGTTCGAAAATCGTACCCCATTTGCCGATATATTCTTATAGCCGATACCCGATTTCGTGGAGTCTTCTGTATAACATTAGGTGATATTAACACGTGATAAAATTATAACAAGGACAAGCTCTCTGGAGCTACTGAAAATCTATAATAAGGTGAGATGATAAATAATACTCCCACCTCCTCAGAATGATCCTTGTATCTATATGCCAGTCTGTATGCTGAGAACACAATAGGTGGCAGGGTGAACTTGATTCTTTTATCTCCTCCGGCACCAAAATGCTTTCTTGCCGCATTCAGAATCTGAAAACAGAGAACAGAATATCTGAGATGTTGAGATGTTTAAAGACACATGTTTTCCTTCTAGAAAATTAGATGTGTGTTGCCCTTTACACCTCCAATATGGCCTGTATCTCTGTGTAGATCTGGATCAAACCACACCTGAAGAAATTTTTGTCTGTTTAATTTCTGTGATTTCTAACACATACATTTTGAGCAGTACACTTCTTTCCACTGTGTTTTCACATTAATAAATCATCTCTCCATGTACATTGTTGGTTTCTTTGTTATAAGTTATTAGTAACTAGAATGTTTTGTTCCGTGGAACACATGTGTCGCCTGCATGGAAAAAGTTGAAATGTGGGCCTATCTTTAATCATAATTATATAACAAAAATATTTTATTTAAGTTGTTTCAATACTTCACCACAGAACACATGTGTCATCTAAATTGCATTTAAAAGGGAATAACTAAAATAATGGTGAAACCTAAGTATCTTCAAAAATTGGTTTGTAAATGCAGATGAGTTATTCAAAGTATTAAGTGAATTAATTGAACAAGTACTTAAGTACTTTCCATTTTACAGGCAACACTAAGTTTCATGTTAAAGTTGCATTTGAAAGGGACATAACTCATAAAATAGTAAAACTGGAGTTATCATTCTTGTCGTCACAGATGGCATTGTTCCTGCTGATAATATATTCCAAGTATGAAGTGAATAGGACAAGTACTTTCAAAGTTATAGGCAACATTAGGTTTCTGGTTAAAGTTGCATTTGAAAGGGGCATAACTCAAAAAATATTGAAACTGGAGTTATCATTCTTGTTGTCACAGATGGCATTGTTCATGCTGATGATATATTCCAAGTATGAAGTGAATAGGACAAGTACTTTCAAAGTTAAAGTCAACATTAAGTTTCATGTTAAAGTTGCATTTGAAAGGGGCATAACTCAAAAAAAATTTAAAATTGAGTTATCATTCTTGTCGTCACAGATGGCACTGTTCGTGCTGATAATATATTCCAAGTATGAAGTGAATAGGACAAGTACTTTCAAAGTTATTGGCAACATTAAGTTTCAGGTTAAAGTTGCATTTGAAAGGGGCATAACTCAAAAAATATTGAAACTGGAGTTATCATTCTTGTCGTCACAGATGGCATTGTTCCTGCTGATAATATATTCCAAGTATGAAGTGAATAGGACAAGTACTTTCAAAGTTATAAGCAACATTAGGTTTCAGGTTAAAGTTGCATTTGAAAGGGGCATAACTCAAAAAATATTGAAACTGGAGTTATCATTCTTGTTGTCACAGATGGCATTGTTCATGCTGATGATATATTCCAAGTATGAAGTGAATAGGACAAGTACTTTCAAAGTTAAAGTCAACATTAAGTTTTATGTTAAAGTTGCATTTGAAAGGGGCATAACTCAAAAAAATTTAAACTTGAGTTATCATTCTTGTCGTCACGGATGGCATTGTTCGTGCTGATGATATATTCCAAGTATGAAATGAATAGGACAAGTACTTTCAAAGTTATTGGAAACATTAAGTTTCAGATTAAAGTTGCATTTGAAAGGGGCATAACTCATAAAATATTGAAACTGGAGTTATCATTCTTGTCATCACAGATGGCATTGTTCGTGCTGATGATATATTCCAAGTATGAAGTGAATAGGACAAGTACTTTCAAAGTTATAGGCAACATTAAGTTTCAGGTTAAAGTTGCATTTGAAAGGGGCATAATTAAAAAAAAATGAAACTGAAGTTATCATTCTTGTCGTCACAGATGGCATTGTTCATGCTGATGATATATTCCAAGTATGAAGTGAATAGGACAAGTACTTTCAAAGTTATAGGCAACATTAAGTTTCAAGTTAAAGTTGCATTTGAAAGGGGCATAACTAAAAAAAAATGAAACTGGAGTTATCATTCTTGTCATCACAGATGGCATTGTTCGTGCTGATGATATATTCCAAGTATGAAGTGAATGGGACAAGTACTTTTAAAGTTATAGGCAACATTAAGTTTCAGGTTAAAGTTGCATTTGAAAGGGGCATAACTCAAAAAATATTGAAACTGGAGTTATCATTCTTGTCGTCACAGATGGCATTGTTCATGCTGATGATATATTCCAAGTATGAAGTGAATAGGACAAGTACTTTCAAAGTTAAAGTCAACATTAAGTTTCATGTTAAAGTTGCATTTGAAAGGGGCATAACTCAAAAAAAAATTAAAATTGAGTTATCATTCTTGTCATCACAGATGGCACTGTTCGTGCTGATAATATATTCCAAGTATGAAGTGAATAGGACAAGTACTTTCAAAGTTATGAATCATGAATTCATATACATGTAAAATAATTGTATTTCACTGATACGATCTTGCCATAAGCATCTATTTTTGTCGCTTAATAAAAATGCTTAAGTTTGATTTGGTATTTTCATGCATTCCAAAAACATGCCTTATGGTGGTGTAAAGATTGCTGAATAGCAGAATAGAATCCACTTCATTTTAGATTGTGGTGCACCTTCTAATAAATACTTATATATTACATAAACTTACATATGGTCAAACCTGTATTAAGCAGCCACCCAAGGGAGTGACCAAAGAGGGTGCTTTACACAGGTTGCTGTTTAAGACAGGTAAAAATTAGAACATAATGTCAGTTTAGGACATATTCAAACTGGCTGTTTAAGACCAGTGGTTGCTGAATGCAGATGGCTGCTAAGGCCTGTTCAACTGTATATGGCCAGATTTTTTCCATAAAATTTAATGACCAGTTTTAAAACAAGTAAGAAATTCCCTTTCATATCTTTTATTTAAGTGGAAAACATTAAGTTCATAATTCTACAAACAATTACTATGCTGGTCAAAAACGAACACGTGTAAGAGCGTTGGCTCAACACATTCCACACAGTCTAAGGATGCCAATAAGGAGAATAATGTCTTGGACATTACAAAACTGTCAGAATCTGATGTTAATAACCTCAGACAAATTTTGGGAATTCAAAACCCGGTTAACTGTGACGGGGCAGATGTACAATCTGTTTATGAACATTCCATGGGAAATATTCCGAGAATGACAGTGTCTATTAATGCAGATGATATATCTGATTTTTCTGAGGGTGAAATTCCGCCTGAATCTTGCACAGCAAAGACCCTTGATATGGCTAACGCATTATTTGATGACGGGCAGTCGGGTAGTTGTGATGATGAATGGAGTCTTCCAAAGTTAAAGACCCCAGAAAAAGGGAAGCCTATAGCCCCTTCGCTTGCAAAAATGATTAACGTAGCCTGCACGTCACAGTGCGAGACAGAAACTCTTATCTCAAAGTATTCCATTCCGGAAAATTGTGACAAGATGTGCACACCAATAGTTAATAGTGAAATCTGGAAAATAATGAGTAAGAACGCTCAAACTCAAGACCGGTACCTAGCTCAAACACAGAACGTGGTAGCAGCGGGGATGACCCCAATTATAAAGTTAGCAGAGGTGCTGAAACAACAGATAATGTCAAATAATGAAGCCAAGACTCTTTTATCAGATGCCCTTGCACTACTTGGACAAGTTCAGTTTAATCTATCAGTAAAAAGACGTTATTTAATCAGGCCTGTCCTGAAGAAGAAATACCACCCTCTCTGCAATGTGTCAATGCCGATTACTACAAATTTATTCGGAGATGAGGTTGCAAAGGAGATAAAGTCCTGCGACTCGACGTCATCTTTAGGTAAATCAGACTTCTACCAATCTGGTAGAGGGAGGGGTAGATTTCCCAGAAGAGGTTCATAAGGAGGCGCCCGTGGTGGGGGCAGCGAAGGCTCTTACAATCAACGATACCATCCATATGCCCAAAGGGGCAAACAAGAGGGCAGGCAGGGATATCGCATCCCCAAGAAAACAACTGCAACAGTTACTACCCCAAACGAGAACTAGCTTTCCAAGGGAAATAATGTAGGTAAGCTAAAATGGCATG
Source organism: Corbicula japonica (assembly GCA_038501625.1). Classification (NCBI taxonomy): domain Eukaryota; kingdom Metazoa; phylum Mollusca; class Bivalvia; order Venerida; family Cyrenidae; genus Corbicula; species Corbicula japonica. The sequence goes on from JAZAYU010000053.1 coordinate 1,367,216, forward strand.
TTAATGATTGGTTGAACATTACTCAAGATCAATGGGTTATTAACACTATAAGTGGTTACCGTATTGAGTTTGACAAACAACCCTATCAGTATAGAATTCCAAATGAGATCCCCTTTGATCAAACAAGTTGGCATATTGTAGATAACGAAGTTAAGGAGCTGTTGAAAAAGGGAGCAATAGTACCCACTGTTCACGAAGAGGGTGAATATATCTCAACACTATTCATAGTGCCAAAACCTAATGGTAAATTTCGTCCGGTTATCAATTTAAAACATTTAAATAAATTTGTTAGATATGATCACTTCAAACAAGAAACATTTAAAGTCGTTACTGATCTTTTGCAGAGGAACGACTTCATGACAAAAATAGATTTACAAGATGCATATTTCTCCGTTCCGATTCATGAAGAGTCGCAGAAATACTTAAAGTTTTGCTGGAATTCTCTTTTGCTACGGTTTGTTTGTCTCCCCTTTGGATTAAAATCAGCACCCTATGTCTTCACTAAAATACTCAAACCAGTTTATGCCTGGTTTCGTTAAAGAAATATTAGATGCTCATACTACATTGATGATTCTATCAATATGAACCAAAATAGGAATGTTTGTCAAACTAATACGAACACAATTGTTAGCACTCTACAAGATCTAGGATTTATAATTAACAAGGAAAAATCTATCTTGATACCTTGTCAAAAAATTGTGTTTTTTGGGTTTGAGATTGATTCAGTACAATTTTAAGTATATTTAACTGAAGAAAAAATAATTAAGATCATTACAAAAGCCAAAAATTTGATCAATAAGGTATATATTGTTGTAAGAGAGTTGGCATCATTTATTGGGCTGGTAGTGAATGCCTTTTTTGCAATTTTGGAAGCTCCCCTACATTATAGAAATCTTGAAAGAAACAAAATATCAGGTTTAGGTCCAGATATGGACTTTGACAACAGTATACAACTGACACAAAAGAGTGTTGATGAGCTTTGTTGGTGGTCTGAAAACGTAAGGAAAAAAATGGGAAACCTATACGACCCAATCCAATTAGTTTTAGATGTAAAACTGATGCAAGCCTTTCAGGTTGGGGGGCAGTCAACCTCAATAACAATCAGCATGCAAACGGTAGATGGAGTTTAGGGGAAAGAATGAACCCAATAAATTATTTAGAACTTCTGGCTATTTTCTATGCCCTGCAATCTCTTTATTCTTGTAATAAGGGTGTTCATATTGAAATTCAATCAGATAATGTTAGTGCAGTAGCATATATTAATGATATGGGCGGTATTGCTTCAGAAAAATTAAACAATCTGGCATATAACATCTGGGACTGGTGCTTGACAAAAGAACTTTTTATCTCGGCTGTTTATATTCCTGGAAAAGACAATACCGCAGACTTTTACTCTAGAAATTTTTCTGATTCAACAGAATGGATGCTAAAAACGTCAGTTTTTCAAAGGATATGTAGACATTTTTTCAACCCAGACATAGATCTGTTTGCATCCAGATTGAATAATCAGGTTAAATCTTTTGTTTCATGGTTTCCTGAACCAGGCGCTGTTCATAACAATGCTTTTTCTCTAAATTGGAGTGCTTATTCTCCTTACATTTTTCCACCTTTTAATCTGGTTGGGAAGGTTATCAACAAAATTATTCGGGACAAAGTTGGTAAAGCCATTCTTATTTTTCCCTACTGGAGGTCTCAGTCATGGTTCCCCTTATTACTAGAAAATATGTGTTCTCTTCCTGTCAGGTTACCAAGACACACAGACCTTCTCACCCAACCACACAACGGACACCCACATCCTCTTGGAAAGGCTCTGAAGATGACCGCAGTTATAATATCGGGAGATCCCTCCAACATCAAGGTATTCAGAAAGACATTGCCAAAATTATCATTGGGTCGTGGAAAGCAGGTACGAGGAAGCAATACAAGTATGCTTGGCGGACCTGGAGTTTGTGGAATAATATCCGGATGTCAAGTCCCTTTCAATCGTCTTGTAGTGTTAACTTACTTGAATTTTCTGTTTGTGACTGGCAAGTCATACAGTGTTATAAACACTCATAAATCCATGCTTCTGCAGACACTGCCGTTTTTTGGGAATGACTGGTGTAAGGATTGTCCTCTTATTGTGAGATATATGGAAGGTGTAGCCTGTAAGAAACCTCCAACGCCTAAATATGTGTTTACATGGGATGTGTCTTGTGTTCTAACATTCTTATCTACATTATTTCCCCTTGAGGGCTTAAGTTTGAAAATGTTAACTTTGAAGTTAATTGCATTAGTTGCGCTTTCGACAGCTCCACGGGCACAAACACTTGTATCCATGAACTTAGATTGTATGATCACACAAGGAAATTGTATTATTTTCATGTTTAGAAATCTTTTGAAAACTTCAAGAACGGGGCATTCCTTCGTATTGAGAATCGAACATTACAGGGACGAAAAACTGTGTCCAATGCACACGTTATTGTATTATATTAAAGTGACTTCTAGGTTAAGAAGTGCTAAACAGGTTTTTATTTCTTATGTGACTTATCAACCAGTAACAAGTAGTACTGTAGCAAGGTGGTTAAAAACTGTGCTTTCATTAGCTGGTATCGATACTTCGGTGTTTCAAGCTCATTCTTATAGAGGAGCTTCAGCATCAGCTGCATTTACTGGTGGTTGTTCTCTAAACAAAATACTGGAAACTGCAGACTGGTCATCTGAAAAGAACTTTATAACAGACATTCCTTTAGTAATGATAAGTTATCATTTATTCAATCGGTCATGAAGTAGTTATTTACAGGTTAAGCGGTTAATACGCTAATGTATCATTGTATCAGTGAACATGTATTGGTATTAAACATGTTATTAGTAACTTGTTTTGTTGCACTTTAAAGATGCTATAGTATACATGCGAGAGCCAAAGGCCTTGCGAGAAATAATGACCCCCCTTCCAAGCTTTAGTGAAGGATGGGGGGCATTATTTGAGTAAGGCCGGAGGCCGAGCATGTATACACCCTCCCTTTTTTCCACAGTTAATATGGATATATATGGGTTTTTTACAGGTGTTAAATGTAACAAGTATAAAATTGCTGTTACCCTCCCAATATGTTAAGTAGCAACAAAACATATCTTTAAATTATGAATACACGTGCTGTGTACTTCCGGCAGGTACTCCCGTACTTGATTTAACGTTTCTTTAAATACGCGAGTTAATCGAACGAGTCAGAACAAAATGCTATAGTATACATGCTCGGCCTCCGGCCTTACTCAAATAATGCCCCCCATCCTTCACTAAAGCTTGGAAGGGGGGTCATTTTCAAGATAATACATAACTGGTCACAATAGCATAATTATGTAGAACAGAAAGGTATATCCTTCTTCAAGGTTTTCAATGTTCTTTACATTTTAATTTGAGCATAGAATGGAATTGAGCATGAAAGAAGTTTTATAATACAAGGCACGATTGCAGAAGTCTGTATGTACCAAAATCTGAATGCAAAAAGCCATCACAAGCCATGACTAATACAACAGAAATTGTAAACAATATTTCCATATACATCTTAAGAATAGCGCTATTTGTGAAGTGTGGCAGCCATAGAATGTCTCCCTGTACATATAGTCAGTACTATTATCAGTTAATAAACGGTTACCAATGTCATGCAGTGATGATTATGTTTGTCAGGATCTACACAGTTTGCATCTTGATCAGAAATAACCTAATTAATCAAAAGTGAACAGTGAAGATCCTGATCAGATTGCATAAATGAGCTGGCTGATCTGGATCTACACTGTTTGCCCATGCAATAAATATTTATCTATCAAGTAAAGGGTTAAGGTGATTTGGAACCAAGCAGCTTTTCAAAGATTAGTATTTTCAAAATTTACCTCCAATTCTGATTTTAAATCCTGATCAGAAGACCTGATTATGCCAGCTGATCTGGATCTACAGTTTGCTCATGCAATAAATATTTAGCTATCAAGTAAAGGGTCATGGTGTTTTTGCATCAAGCAGCTTTTCAAAGATAAGTATTATTAAAAATTTATTACCAATTCTGATTGTCAACCTTTAAATGAAAAGTACAAACTTCAGAGGATGTGAATTGGCTTAATGTCATAGTGTTTTTTTCTTCACCTGTTAAAATTCTGTCTTACATTAGGCCACACTTTTTTTATTTTTAGTCTTACAAGAATTTTCTTGAAAAAATGAGTACGGTAGGTGGATATAAAAATATAAAAAAAGATAAAGATGTGACTGTTATTTACAATCAACTTTCAAACCTCTTTTGTACAAGTTTGCTTTTATTTAGATTACCTCTTACTACTGACAAAACAATATATTACAGGATAAAAATGTGTAAATAGGTTTATTTTAACATTTTTTATGCTGCAATTGTGAGATTGAGGCTTCTTTTCATGTATACAGCCACCACAAGTAATCTTCAAGGCTTGCCTCATCTGTCACAGCTTTTTCACTTAGCCCAATATTTTGGTAAAGAAAACTTTTCACTTTTAAATAAAAAATTAACTTATTAACACAAGAATATAAGCACAAATTTGCATTCATACGTCCTTAATGACTTGGTGCTGTCGATTTCAGTCTTGTCTGCCTAAAATGCGCCATCAAGGGAACCAGATATAGTTTTTAAAACGTTTTTATCAGGGATGTAGCGACTTAAAGTTGAACCAATGGTTTCAAAAAATTTCTTGCTTTTAAGAATACCTTTTTCGGCCCCCGATATTGAGCCTAAAAACATTGCTTCAAAAATGTTTATGGCTATAGACTCCTAAATATAGGCCTCTAAATAAATTTTGTGCAGGGTATTTGCAGACCAGTAACAGGAAGTCAAGCCTGATTGGTAGAAAATGAAAATAAATATTTTAAAAAGAAAATTATTTTGAGAATATATAATGATTTTGGAGTAATTTGAATACAAATAATACGAAATTGATAATGAAAAAAAAAGTGAAATTAAACTTTAAAAATAGCTGTCATTTTTGACAGAATGTAAACAAAAGTTCCACAGAGACTGGGGTGATACACTTCTGGCTAAAATGCCAAAAAAGTTTATTTGGTCATGCTATGGTGGAATTTGTATTTTACGGTGTCTCTAGGTTGGTTCTCTTGAGAACTGTATGATTTTAAGGGCTTGACTTAATAGTCAATTCAGAAATTGATGGAATGTTATAATGGAAGTCTATGGAAATTCAACTTCAACTTTTAATGGTTGTTTGTAACCAATACTGGGCCATAGGGGTGGCCATGATAAAAGTGAATCGTTTACGTAGATTGTTTTTAAAATAATCAATTTTTAACTGTGTAAAAGGATCCAGTAAGCACAATTTGAAAAGCTTCTGAGTCCATCATTTGATTCGTACTCATTCATTTTGGCTTTTTTAGCTCACCTGAGCTGGCTCAGGGTGAGCTATTAGGATCGATGAATGTCCGTCGGACATCGTCCGTCGTCCGTCGTCTGTCGTCCGTCCACACTTAGTTCGTAAACACTCTAGCGGTCACATTTTTGCTCCGATTGTCATGAAACTTTGTCAGGATGTTTGTCCCAATGATTTCTCGGACGAGTTCAAATATGGGTCATCTGTGTCCAAAAACTAGGTCACTGTTACTAAAAATAGAATTTTCTTGTTAACACTCTAGCGGTCACATTTTTGCTCCGATTGTCATGAAACTTGGTCAGGATGTTTGTCCCAATGATTTCTCGGACGAGTTCGAATATGGGTCATCTTGGTCCAAAAACTAGGTCACTGTTACTAAAAATAGAATTTTCTTGTTAACACTCTAGCGGTCACATTTTTGATCCGATTGTCATGAAACTTGGTCAGGATGTTTGTCCCAATGATTTCTCGGACAAGTTCGAATATGGGTCATATGGGTCCAAAAACTAGGTCACTGTTACTAAAAAAAGAATTTTCTTGTTAACACTCTAGCGGTCGCATTTTTGCTCCGATTGTCATGAAACTTGGTCAGGATGTTTGTCCCAATGATTTCTTGGACGAGTTCGAATATGGGTCATCTTGGTCCAAAAACTAGGTTACTGTTACTAAAAATAGAATTATCTTGTTAACACTGTAACGGTCACATTTTTGCTCTGATTGTCATGAAACTTGGTCAGGATGTTTGTCCCAATGATTTCTCGGACAAGTTCGAATATGGGTCAACTGGGTCCAAAAACTAGGTCACTGTTACTAAAAATAGAATTATCTTGTTAACACTCTAGCGGTCATATTTTTGCTCCCATTGTCACGAAACTTGGTCAGGATGTTTGTCCCAATGATTTCTCGGACGAGTTCGAATATGGGTCATCTGGGACCAAAAACTAGGTCACTGTTACTAAAAATAGAATTTTCTTGTTAACATTATAGCAGTCGCATTTTTGCTCCGATTGTCATGAAACTTGGTCAGGATGTTTGTCCCAATGATTTCTCGGACGAGTTGGAATATGTGTCATCTGGGTCCAAAAACTAGGTCACTGTTACTAAAAATAGAATTTTCTTGTTAACACTCTAGCGGTCACATTTTTGCTCTGATTGTCATGAAACTTGGTCAGGATGTTTGTCCCAATGATTTCTCAGACGAGTTCGAATATGGGTCAACTGGGTCCAAAAACTAGGTCACTGTTACTAAAAATAGAATTTTCTTGTTAACACTCTAGCGGTCACATTTTTGCTCTTATTTTCATGAAACTTGGTCAGGATGTTTGTCCCAATGCTTTCTCTGACGAGTTTGAAAATGGGTAATTTAGGTCCAAAAACTAGGTCACTGTTACTAAAATTAGAATTTTTCTTGTTAACAATCTAGCGGTCACATTTTTGCTCCGATTGTCATGAAACTTGGTCAGGATGTTTGTCCCAATGATTTCTCGGACGAGTTGGAATATGTGTCATCTGGGTCCAAAAACTAAGTCACTGTTGCTAAAAATAGAATTTTCTTGTTAACACTCTAGCGGTCACAATTTTGCTCTGATTGTCATGAAACTTGGTCAGGATGTTTGTCCCAATGATTTCTCAGACGAGTTCGAATATGGGTCATCTGGGTCCAAAAACTAGGTCACTGTTACTAAAAATAGAATTTTCTTGTTAACACTCTAGCGGTCACATTTTTGCTCCGATTGTCATGAAACTTGGTCAGGATGTTTGTCCCAATGCTTTCTCTGACGAGTTTGAAAATGGGTAATTTAGGTCCAAAAACTAGGTCACTGTTACTAAAATTAGAATTTTTCTTGTTAACAATCTAGCGGTCACATTTTTGCTCTGATTGTCATGAAACTTGGTCAGGATGTTTGTCCCAATGATTTCTCGGACGAGTTGGAATATGTGTCATCTGGGTCCAAAAACTAAGTCACTGTTGCTAAAAATAGAATTTTCTTATTAACACTCTAGCGGTCACAATTTTGCTCTGATTGTCATGAAACTTGGTCAGGATGTTTGTCCCAATGATTTCTCAGACGAGTTCGAATATGGGTCATCTGGGTCCAAAAACTAGGTCACTGTTACTAAAAATAGAATTTTCTTGTTAACACTCTAGCGGTCACATTTTTGCTCAGATTGTCATGAAACTTGGTCAGGATGTTTGTCCCAATGCTTTCTCTGACGAGTTCGAAAATGGGTAATTTAGGTCCAAAAACTAGGTCACTGTTACTAAAATTAGAATTTTTCTTGTTAACACTCTTGCGGTCACATTTTTGCTCTTATTGTCATGAAACTTGGTCAGGATGTTTGTCCCAATGATTTCTCTGACGAGTTCGAATATGGGTCATCTGGGTCCAAAAACTAAGTCACTGTTGCTAAAAATAGAATTTTCTTGTTAACACTCTAGCGGTCACAATTTTGCTCTGATTGTCATGAAACTTGGTCAGGATGTTTGTCCCAATGATTTCTCAGACGAGTTCGAATATGGGTCATCTGGGTCCAAAAACTAGGTCACAGTTACTAAAATTAGAATTTTCTTATTAACACTCTAGCGGTCACATTTTTGCTCCGATTGTCATGAAACTTGGTCAGGATGTTTGTCCCAATGCTTTCTCGGACAAGTTCGAAAATGGGTAATTTAGGTCCAGAAACTAGGTCACTGTTACTAAAATTAGAATTTTCTTGTTAACACTAGCGGTCACATTTTTGCTCTGATTGTCATGAAACTTGGTCAGGATGTTTGTCCCAATGCTTTCTCGGACAAGTTCGAAAATGGGTAATTTAGGTCCAAAAACTAGGTCACAGTTACTAAAATTAGAATTTTTCTTGTTAACACTAGCGGTCACATTTTTGCTCTGATTGTCATGAAACTTGGTCAGGATGTTTGTCCCAATGATTTCTCGGAGGAGTTCGAATATGGGTCATCTGGGTCTAAAAACTAGGTCACTGTTACTAAAAATAGAATTTTCTTGTTAACACTCTAGCGATCACATTTTTGCTCTGATTGTCATGAAACTTGGTCAGGATGTTTGTCCCAATGATTTCTTGGACGAGTTCGAATATGGGTCCAAAAACTAGGTCACTGTTACTAAAAATAGAATTTTTTTGTTAATACTCTAGCGGTCACATTTTTGCCTCGATTGTCATGAAACATGGTCAGGATGTTTGTCCCAATGATTTCTTGGATGAGTTCGAATATGGGTCATCTGGGTCCAAAAACTAGGTCACTGTTACTAAAAATAGAATTTTCTTGTTAACACTCTAGCGGTCACATTTTTGCTCCGATTGTCATGAAACTTGGTCAGGATGTTTGTCCCAATGATTTCTCGGATGAGTTCGAATATGGGTCATCTGGGTCTTGGTCACTGTTACTAAAAGTAACTTTGTTGTACTCAGGTGAGCAATAAAGGGCCATCATGGCCCCGTTTGTTTAAGGTTTTAGTACCAAATGGGTACAGTCGGAATAAAAAAAATCGGAAATCAAGATTTTTTTGTTTTTTCAATTTTAGAAAAAATACGGTCGGAATTTTTTGTAAGACGAAAAATATAAAAGGTCTGGCCTTACATAAAAAAAATCGCTTTTATTTATTTTTCTAGGTCTCTGAGCATTACCCCCTGGTAAGTTTATTCTTTGATATCAGAAAAATCATATGGAAGATATTTTTATTGATGCCAATTGGCCTTGGATCAAACTTAACTGTATTTGCAAATTATTAGTGAACAGCTTTCATTCTATTTTTACTAAGAAACACCATGATATTTACAAACTGGAAGGCAACATGTATTTTTTTGTTTTTACATTTTTACTATTATCAATAGGCTAACAGTGTAGATCCAGATCTGCAGGCACATCCATGCCATCTGTTTGGGATTTACACTGAAACCTTCACCGCCTTCATGTGACAAGCATGTGTCTTACCAGCTACACCATTTAAAAGGATTGGATATTCAACAGTAAATTATGACTACTGTAGAACTGCTTTTATTCCTGTTAGCTTTATTTTCGCTAATAAATCGCATATTGCTTACCTAGCAAATTAATAAATACTGCGAAAATAATTATGATGGGTTCCCATATATTTGACAGTACGTATAACCAAAATTAAGCAACTTAAGATAGAACTGTTAATCAAACGCCACATATCCTTTTTCCACATTTCCTCTATTTGATATAATCATTTAAATTAATTGGGCAAAAATAGATATAATCATTTAAATAAATTGGGCAAAACATATTAATGACTGAAGATCAAAAATGCATATGAACTAATAATAAGGGCTGCAGAAAAAAGGTTAACTCTGTGCAGAGTTTATGAAAATGTTAAAACAGAAAAGATTCACTTTCAAAGCCTTTCTGAATATAGAATTGTTTGTGTGATTTGCTGTTGTGAAAACAGTATCTGCATTGTTTCAAAAAAAATTTTGGTATCCATAAACAACTAGATGCTTTTGTGGAAAGAATAGCCACCAATCAAAATCGTTCATTTGATTTTCCCTTGACATAATAATTTACAATGCCTATAATTAACAACACTTGACTGTTTATAAATATGCAGGTATGACAAAAAAAGTTATGGGAATTTTTTCATGATTTAATATGAATAAAAGGTACTGCATGACAGTTTATTCTGTTTGGCATAATTTTTACCCAGGGAAAGTATAGGGGGGTACCAAGTTAAGTAGATGAAGAAACAAACTTGCTTTGAGTACAATGGAGTAATAAGTTGGCAAATAAAAAAAGTGTCAACTACTGCTTTTATTTAACTGGTTGGAAATATGGAGCATATTTAAACTGTCATGAATAAAAAAGAAACACACAAGTTCTTAAGGCAGAGCTGACACAACTAATGAAAATTCAGAATAATTTTTAGGGATCTAACATAATAACAGCACATGCTTTAACCCTTAGAGTAAATCCCTAGTCAAGACCACCCCAAAATTAAGACCACCTTGATTATAAGACCACATTGTATAACAATGTCGCTTTTTACAGTTTGGCACTATTTGCCACCCCAAAATAAAGACCATCCTACTATTCAGACCACTTAAGTCCAGTCCTGGAGGTGATCTAATTAGCAGGGTCTTATTGTACACCATTGTATTTCACTGACGGAGTATAATTTTCAGAACCTAAGAGCTGGGCATTGTTTCAATCAGTAAATGGAAAAACATCTGATCCGATCAACATAATGATTAATCCAATAACAAAACCTCTTATCTCACAAGACACTGTTTTTTCAACTCTTCAAGGCTTTCACCGATTTTTTATTAACCCCACCTGAGATTAATTACTGAATAATGGTGTGCCAATTATTATAAAATGAGGTCAACATTAAAACATCTTACAATCATGATAATTATGAAGTTCTATAACCACTGGTGTAGAACCAAATCAGCAAGCTCATCTGGGAAGTCTAATCAGGCTTTTTCCTCACTTCAATTCTTTAAGAACATCCCAGTAACCAATAAATGGAATGATCCAGATTCAATGAAATTCAAGTCTATTATATATATTATAATTTAAGGTTAATGCCACAATAAATTTGCCAAACTGTTCAATCAGACCTATCTATTTTTATTTTAATTGGTCTAAGCTGATAAAGTTTCCGCATGGAACTCATTAAAGTACACCATCATGTAAGAACAGAGCAAACAAAGTTTTAGATTCTCCACCCCCCCCCCCCCCCCCCCCTCAACCACCCCTGTTGTAAATACCAACCCTAAAGTTATTACATCAGAAGCACTGATTCATGTACAAAGTTTATCTTGTTCCTCTTTTCGACACATCACTCTATATGGCTTCTTTCCCATGTGCAACCAGTGCCCAAGGTTATAAAACTCAGCATGGAAACCAGTCTCAAATCTCAAGCATCTGATTGGCTGAAATGGCGACCAGTCGCCATTTCAGCCAATCAGATGCTTGAGATTTGAGACTGGTTTCCATGCTCAGTTTTATAATCTTGGACACAGATCAGCATGCACATCTATCCTCTCTAATCTGGATCTACACTGGTCAGTTCTAAAAGCCCCCACCCACTGCCCTAAAATTATAAATCAAGACACTCAATCAAGAAAATATTTTCTAAGGCCTTATTTTTGGAACTAACCACAATAATACTGATGATAATCAACAATCAAGATCAAGAAATTGGTCATTTGGCAATATGTAGTAACATTTACACCCAATTACACAAGTGAAGTAGAAAAGCACAAAAACTCCTGAATAACTTGTTTTGTATGAGAGTTTCAAAAAAATGAAAGAAATAAAAAATCTCAAAAATTAAAAATGCTGTTTAGATTTGGCGGTTGGGGAGGGGGTTTCTGTGAGTTCAGAAATAAAGTATGAAAATTTAATATAAAACTAGAATGTGTCCTCAGACACTGATGCCCCCACCGCTAAAACAACTTTTGTAACAAAGGCATAAAAAAAACTTTTTTGGTGGTTGTGGTGGGTGGGGGTGGAATTTTCAGTCTGTAGAGAAGACACTGACCAGTTAGAAGATTAAGATACAAAAGGGTCAGTCTTACTCTAGGCTTTGAACAAAAGTGGCATTTCTGTGATGGAAGAGTGTTGAACATGATGAAAGTAGAGAGAAAGAAAAGCTATGGTGCAATTTTGGCAACACCAGTCGCTGACAACTTCCAGAATGAAAAACAGAACTGACGAAAGTAAGGATGCTACTTGGATTGAAAAAGTATACATAATTACGTAACCAGCTTAAATTGCTTGATGAAATATGAATGGCTATGTATAAACTTAACTTTTTACTAACTGCGCAGTTTGATACAAGCTCTAATATTAAAAGTTAGGAACACACTTAAACGGCCATGTTAAACAAAGCTGCAGACATTATTCCGGCTCGCCCACGGAATTTACTATGAAACAGCGAAGAAAACCAAGTTAAGCCGTTTGAACGGAAGTTCGTGGTTCTCGCTTTCTCTATTGATTCTTTCATGGATGAAGGAAATCAGTGTGGGAATACCCCTTTTCAATCCTTTAATATCATTGGATTATAAAATAGAAGCTAATCAAAATTGTTGTTTCAAAAGCAACTAGGCAAAACCCGGAGTTTCCTTGGGCTTGGTAATCTTGACGCTTAGACTGGTAGACGCTCTCTGTACCGTGCTAAAGTACGGAGTACGAACGTTTCCTGAGGTATTGGTCTCTTGAATATTTCGACCCATGTTTTATATAGACTCACGCACAGTTGATATATATAAAAGAAGACGACATTCAATTAAATTATAATGGAAGTAAATTCTGTTAAAGGTCCATGGGTGTAAGTAATACATCATATGTGGCTCTCAAGTTGTATGCCACTGTTTAACCACATTAGCCCAATCACATTTTGTGTGATATGATAATTATAAATTGATATTGTCTCAATGGAACTCAACGAAGAAATTCCGCTGAAATGTGATTCCGGGTCTCGTGATGTCCCGGGTCCTATAACACTAGAAAGAACTAACATAGTATAAAAGCTTTTTAGTTATTATTATTATTATTATTATTATTATTATTACTTTGTATGTGTATTTGTATTTTTTTCAGTTTTCTGTTTAAACTGCAAACGTACTGTAAAAACTGTTAGATTTTACTTTTTGTATCCGCATTGACAGGTCTATTTCAACTCTTTTTTTCAAAATATTTCGGCCATTGGCTTTCTTCAGTTTATAATGTCATTACAAGTCAACGTTCTCTGTCTTAATATAAAAAATCCGATTTTAATTATACTTCGTAACTTTCTGCCTGACCTGTCGGAGCCCAATTTTGTAAAGTAAAATATTTTGGCCACCCAAAATTCTCTATTTGTTTTTGCATGCAAAAATTTACATGCGTTAACATAAAGCCTCATCCACTCCGATGTAATATGCTGTACGAGCTGTCTACTAGCTTTTTTAAAAGCTATTCTAAATCTGTGGTAATCATACTGATCATATATACAAGACCTCCAGAGATGATTATTGTCTGGCCTCATGCACTAAGATGGCACTATCACATTATCTGATTCTGGCTTCTCTGCAGACAGTTCACTAACAGAAGATACAGCTTCTTAATGCCTTCACCTTTATATCTCAGATGACAAATTTTGTCTCATCTTACATCAAAACAGAACAATTACAACAAGAATAATCGCTTTAAAAAAAATACTTTTGCAAAGTTTAAAAACAGTTATCTGTAAAAAACTAAAAACCTATAATACATACAGACAGCAAAGATGAGCAGGAAGATCTGTGGGTATACTGTTCACTCTTGTGATAGAGATGGATATATGGCAGAAAGAGTTAAGTGAAGCTGACAAGTATAAGTATAAGCAACATTTAGTATAAATACGGTCAAACCTGTCTTAAGCAGCCACCCAAGGGGGTGACAAAAAGTAGCTGACATTGACCTTGAGCTGGCCATGTTGGAACATGGATTATGCACATTGTCTTAATGGGCTGAACATTTGACTAAAGTTTCACGAAATTCCTTCTAGGGGTTCAGTAGTTATGGACCGGACACAAAATACATGGTTCAAATCTTCAATGAACTTGACCTTGAGCCAGCATGGTTGAAACATGGATTCTGCATATCATCTTGATAGGCTGAACATTTGATCAAAGTTTCAAGATATTCATTCCAGGGGTTCAAAAGATATAAACCGGACACAAAATACATGGTTCAAATCTTCAAACAACACTGGTGGCCTTGACCTTAAACGGGCTAGGTTGGAACATGGGTACTGCACATCGTCTTCATTGGCTGAACATTTGACGTAAGTTTCATGAAATTACTACTAGAGGTTCAGTAGTAACTGTATGGACCAAACGAAATTTGCACAAATGGAAGGACAAAATACATAGTTTAAATCTTCAATGACCTTGACATAGCCATGTTGAAACATGGGTTCTGCACATCGTCTTATTAGGCTGAACATTTGGTCAAACTTTCATGATATTCATTCCAGGAGTTCAAAAGATACATGGTTCAAATGTTCAAACGCCACAGGAGGCCTTGATTTTGAGCCGGCCTAGTTGGAACATGGGTTCTGCTTAATGCTTGATGGGCTGAACATTTCACTAAAGTTTCATGATATTTATTTCAGGGGTTCAGAAGATATGAACCTGACACGAAATACATGGTTTAAATCTTCAAACACCACTGGTGACCTTGACCTTAAACAAGCCACTTAGGAACATGGGTTCTGCGCATTGTCTTGATGGGTACCCGTAGAACATTTGACTTAGGGGCTTACCACACTCCTCCCAATCCTGTAAATCGATAAAAAGAAAAATTATCAAAATCTCAATCGGCAAAATGCCGTTAAATGAAACTTTGCACAAATGTTTGTTATTAATGTATCATTATTTTGCAGATGGTAAGACACGTAAGAACAGTAAAGAAAAATAGCGAGATCTAAAAATTCCCTCAACTTCTATTTACATAAATTCACAAAAAGTAAAAAACACGGAACATCATTTTAAATGCTCACATGAGTTTATGATACTGACAACAATTTATTGTGTGCTCATGATTTACATATGTAAACTTTACGAGATATGAGTAAAAGTGTGTTTGACCTTCAATTTCCTGGTCGCGTTAACGGATGACAAACACTGATTTCTCTTTTAGTAGTTGAAAGTTTTTTACAAAGTACACAACATTTTCTTGTCAGTAACATTCTATTCACGTGGGAATTTAAAACTATGTTTTGTATCGCTTAGTTTTTGTGAATTTATGTAAATAGAATTTTAAGGAATTTTAAGGTCTAGCTTGTTTTCTTTACTATTCTAAAGTGTCTTACTGTATGCACAATAAAGATACAATAGTAACATTCATTTGTGCAAAGTTTCATTGAACGGTATGTTGCCATTATTGAGATTTTGAAAATTTTATTTTTATCGATGAACAGGATTGGGAGGAGTGTGGCAAGCCCTTAAGTTTCATGAAATTCCTTCTATGGGTTGAAAAGTTATGAACCGGACACGAAATGTGCATGCTCGGACAGAAGGACAGAAGGATGGATGGCTGGACAAAGATCATTCCTATAAAAATAAATAAGAACAGTAAAATATATTACAATATGATTACGGTGTTCCCACGGCCCCTTTATATATTATCTATTTGTAGTGCAAACAGTTGTTTGCCAGTATATAGAAATTTCTGAATAAAGGAAACAAATAAACTTCAAGTTTTTTTGGTTTACTAAATTCTGTTCTGGTCACAAATCAGTCAAAGATGTCATTTACTCCGGCTGTTACCCAAATTGATAATCAATATAAAATCAAGTCAGTTGATGAGAATGAAACATGTCAGATGGCTGGCACAAATAACAAACTTGTGTTCAGCATCTGTTCACTTCATGTCAATCATTGTGGGTGGCAGTATACAGGCATACTTGAACCATCCATTTGGGGGGTGAAGGATGGTATGTATGTCTGTCTCTTGCATGGTTGGGTAGGCAATGCATCATATTTGTTTGGCTTTACATTTCATTAAAGATTCTGAAGGAAATTCTGAAAGTTAGGAAAACAAGTGCCTGTTTGAACCCCCATTAAATCAGACAAGAAGAAACCTAAAAGGCTAAAAATGGCTTGTAAACTGCAGCAGACGTACAAAAATACTAGAAAAAGGTACATATTCATAGTTTCATAACCAGTGATGAGACATGAATCCTTTTTATGAGCCTTAGAGTAAAGTAAACAACAGGATATTCTCAATTCCAAAATAACGTCTTAATCCTGTTGTCTGGTGTTTTTCATATTTCAGTCAGGGGGTTGCCAATTATGGTAAAAGCATAGAGCAATTTGGGAAAAACATATTTTATAGGGATAAACTTTAAAAATAGCAAAAACCTTTTGAAACATTTTACACTGCAGACTCTTTATAACACGGTCCGTTTAAGATCACTGTCCCTTGTAACACAATGCACCATGGATCCTCTATTTTTTTAAGTGCATTTTTATCATGAAATGGCATAGAAATCGAAACTAGAAATCATAACTCTAACATGTATATAAATTACGCATACATTTTGTCCCTAAAACAACCATGTTTTAACACCTTTCACATTGACAGATATCAGCCAGAGGCAAACTTGTGAATGCACACTCTCTGTTGATCACTGATCCAATACCAAATTCTTATTATCAGACAACGGTAATTTGGCAATGTTTACATTGGCGTGTTTACATTGACGTTACATAAAAACAATGAAATAATATTTTAATCGTTGTTACATATAAAGCGTAAAGCTCCCAATACATGTCCCATTAGCCGAGTGGTCTAAGACGCAGACGTGTAAACACTTTAGTATGCAATGGTAGAAACGCTGTTATAGGTTGTAGGTTCGAAACATGTTTTTTTGTTTACATTTTTAAAATATTTTTTACACAATAATTATTTCCGTGATAAAATTAACTGAAGCAAAATACATATAATACTTTGAAATGACTGCAGTAAATCTTAAACAAAAGGGCAATGATGGCCCTTTATCGCTCACCAGAGTACAACAAAGTTATTTTTAGTAACAGTGACCTAGACCCATATTCGAACTCATCCGAGAAATCATGTCATCACAGGTGAGCTAAAAAAAAGATAAATCTTATTATTACACCTCATGTGATTAGTTTACTATATAGTGTTATGTGACGTTACAGGGAGATAATCGCTACTGTCACATATGCGACAGCATCATGTCACCCTCGCGTGGATGTAAAAATAAATATCTTGGAAATCCGATAACAAATTAACTTCTACGCATGCGTAATTGACCAAGGGAGATAAACGCATTTTGATCATTATTTGTAGCCGCTTATTGAGCATTATTGATTTTGGACTTCCGGCGCTTGATTTTGTTCCCAAACGAAATTTGGTCATAGTCAAGATCTCTAAAAAAAACAAATGTTCGGTGTTATAAAATAAATATCACATCCCATTGGGGGCAACAGTACGAAATGTTAACCCTTGAGAAGGTAATGTCAACCTCGGCTAGCGCCTCGGTTGACATTACTTCTCTCGGGTTAACATTTTGTACTGTTTCCCCCAATGGAATGTGATATTTATATAATGATATTTCCTTAAAAGCGGTATGTCAGTGTGAATCGAACCCGTGTCGAAAAAAGTTAGGCCTACGGAAGCCGGACGCATTAGCCACTGAGCTATCAGGGCGATGTGATATAAAAAGGCAAAATAGTACTTTTAATGTGTAAATTTGCATAAACCCATGTTTACATTCTGTAAATAATTGTAAACATCGCCAATTTAGCTTGGTCGACCTATAGTTGTCTCTTATTAATTATCAAATAATCCGTACAATTCAATAACAAACAAAAAGTTATCTCCCAATCATGTTTTAAAAACCGTCGTAGTTCACTGACGTACATTTTGCTTTGATCCTGTTTATTTCCTTTGGAGGTATAATTTGCTGACAGGCAGTATGAAGGTAAACAGCGATAATATCTGTCAATTTAATGCAACTTCAAAGTCAATGTCAGCTGTATCAAGACTGTGTTGTTTTTTTTGGCTCACATATATTGAGATATGGCAAAGTAATAGCTAACATTAAGTTTTTGTGTCAAAATCCAAGTACAAAAAGGGCCATAACTCTATCAAATGTAACCTTGACCTAAATATTTTGGCATCATCAAGAGTGTGATGTCAAAAGCATTATAATTTGAAAGTTTGATGAAGAAATATTCAGAAATGGCAAAGTAAAGCCAATGTTAAGTTTTCATGTCAAAATCCAAATTCAACTAGATGGGTGCTGCTCAGTTGAACACTTGTGTCGCCGTCTGGTACTATGTTGAAATAAAAATTAGAGTAAAAAAAGAACAAATAACTCCATCCTGACCAAAAGAACTTGTCATCACAAGCTTGTTGTCTTCAGCAATACAATTTGAAAGTCTGATGAAGAAATATTATGAAACAGGCAAAGTTATAAGCAAAATAAAGTTTTTGTGTAAAAATTCAAGTATAACAAGGCAGTCTGAACGACAGCAATCTCCCCCGCCGCAGATGTGAATGTGGGAAAGGTTAGGGATGTTTAAGAGCAAATTAAACAATTGCTCTGGGCAACGGGCAGACAGGTGGAAGCCAATTTAAGTGCAAGGGTATGTCGTGTTCAGGTAAGTTTCAGAGTATTGGCCTGTTCAAACACCAGAGGCGGCCTTGACGAGCCAGCCAGGTTGGAACATGGGTTCATGAACTGAACATTTCACTTAAGTTTCATGATATTCATTCCAGGGGTTCAGAATATATGAACTGGACACGAAATGCATGGTTCAAATTTTCAAACACCACTGGTGACATTGAGCCGGCCATGTTGGAACATGGGTTCTGCACGTCGTCTTGATGGTGAGAACATTTGACTAAGGTTTCATGAAATTTGTTCTAGGGGTTAAAAAGTTATAGACTGGACACAAAGCATGCAACTTGCTTTTCAAAAAACACCACTGCTGACCTTGACATTGAGGCGGCCATATTGGAACATGGGTTCTGAACATCTTCTTCATGGGGAGAATGTTTGACGTTTCACGAAATTCCTTTTATGGAAAGTTATGGACCGGACACGAAAAATGCTCAAACACCACAGGCGGCCTTGACCTTGAGCCAGTCAGGTTGGAACATGGGTTCAGCACATCATGTTCATGAACTGAACATTTCACTAAAGTTTCATGATATTCATTCCAGGGGTTCAGAGACCTCCAATTAACTTACCAGTTCGTGTACATACACTGTATACAGCTGAGACCTCTCTTAAATTTAGTCTTAACATTTTGAGAATGTGCCAAATTTGTTGTTGTTGTTGTTGTTTTACATACAAACAGTGAATAAAATATTTAGAAAAGCCTGATTTTCAAAGTGCTATAAAGTAAGAAAGTTTATTTGGTTAGTATCCATAGAAAGTGACAAAATTTACCCTATAAAATCGTCCAGAGCAAAGTTCTCAATATTGCGTAACACAGATCTAAGCAGCAAAGTTCATTAGGTCATCGACCAGCAACTGGAGGAATAAACTCTGATAATGCATCCTAATAACATCTTAAGATTGAATCCAAATATAGCTGAAGACAGGTAGAAATATTTGAATTTTGATACTTGAAGTTTTCACTCTGCTACTAAAATTTTTGTTTCAAATTTTATCACTGAACAACCAGTAAATGAATTGTTCAGGAAAAATTGAATTTTAAGATGGTATAAAGTTTGTGCCAAAATCTGGTTGATAACTGTGGAAAATCAAAGGTTATAAACAGAATTTAAAAGAAAAAAAAAATCCCCATGGCGGGGCCCCTGGGCAATTCAAGAACATGATTTTAATAATTTGAGTAGAGATCATCAATATCAATATTCATACCAAATTTGATGAAAATCAGACAAAAAATCTGACCTCGAATGCGTTAACAAAATTTTTGCTTTAATCTGACCTAGTGACCTTGACATTGAGCCAGCCATGTTGGAACATGGGTTCTGCACGTCGTCTTGATGGGGAGAACATTTGCCTAAAGTTTCATGAAATTTTTTCTAGGGGTTGAAAAGTTATGGACCGGACATGAAATGTGCACGCACGGAAGGACGGACGGACGGACGAAGACCATTCCTTTATCCCCCAGCTGCTATGCGGCAGAGGATAAAAAAGGGGCATTAATCCCTCAAATGTGACCTTGACCAAAAGAGTTTTAGCATCATCACAAGCCTGTTGTCATAACTAATAAACTTTTAAAGTAAGATTAAGAAATATTGAGGAAAGTCAAAGTTATAGGCACATAAAGTTTTTGTGTAAAAATCCAAGTACAAAAAGGGTCATAACTCCATCACTTAAAGAATTTAGCATTATCACAAGTGTATTGTCATAAGAAATATAATTTAAAAGTTTGATGAAGAAATATTTAGAATTGGCAAAGTTATAGCCAACATTAAGTTTATGTGTAACAAGAGCTGTCAGAGGAGACAGCATGCTCGACTATTCGAATCATTTAAAACAAATGCAATTTGAAGATTAAAACAATAACAACTATGGCCATACATTCATGTGCAATCAGGAAAAATATTAACAAGTGAATGGTACGGGAGAAATTCTTTTCAAATAACAGAAATAATTCCTAAATGTACCATCAATATTAAACTGAATAGGGGAATAACTATGAAATATTTCTGAATTTGTTAGAAAACTTGTTAGTAATTTTTTATTAGAGACATTTACTTTTAGTCAAATATCAATCACTTCAGTAATGTTACAGAAAAAGAACTGAAATGAAAATATAATGGTAGTTTGAAGTTGATACCTTAAGTATTTGCAAAGTTATCGATGAAGTGCACTTAAGTGAAAATATAAGTGAAACTAGAAATGTGTCCATAGGACACGGATGCCCCGCTATGCATCATTTTCAGACACTCAAGTGCAATGATGGGAATAATACGCGATACACTGCCCTTTCATGGTGAACATTTGTGTCAAGTTTTTTTGAAATCCCTCCATTTATAATGAAGTTACAGCCTGGACAAGAAAATTCTATTTTTAGTAACAGTGACCTTGACCTTGGACCTTCAGGCTTGAGTATTGTGCGGACACACTGCCTTTTCATGAACATTTGTGCAAAGTTATTTTGAAATCCCTCCATTTATAACAAAGTAACAGCCAGGACAAGATAATTCTATTTTTAGTAACAGTGACCTTGACCTTTGACCTACAGGCATGGGCATGGTACGTGACACACCGCCCTGTCATGGTGAACATTTGTGTCAAGTTATTTTGAAATCCTTCCATTCATAACAAAGTTACAGCCTGGACAAGAAAATTCTATTTTTAGTAACAGTGACCTTGACCTTGGATCTACAGGCATGGGTATTGTGCGGACACACCGCCTTGTCATGGTGAACATTTGTGCCAAGATATTTTGAAATCCCTCCATTCATAACAAAGTAACAGCCTAGACAAGAAATTTCTATTTTTAGTAACAGTTACCTTGACCATTGACCTACAGGCTTGGGCATGTACGTGACACACCGTTTTGATATGGTGAACAATTATACCAAGTTATTTAAGAACCCAATAAGAAATAACAAAGTTACAGAGCGGACACGATTTTGCAAGAAAATTCTATTTTTAGTAACAGTGACCTTGACCTTGGACCTACAGGCATGGGTATTGTACGCGACACACCGCCTTGTCATGGTGAACATTTGTGCCAAGTTATTTTGAAATCCCTCCATTCATAACAAAGTTAAGGGCCGACTGTACATTTTGCTTAACACAAAATGTAAGCGAAAAAGGGGCATAATTTGAAAAATATTGGAAGAAGGGTTATGGGTCTTGTTGGTTATGATGTAGATTTTGATGGTGAAAATATATTTCAAGTTTCAAAGCAATATCTCAAGTAGTTTTAAAGTTAGGGGCAAAATGCATAGTTTGCTTGACACAAAATATAAGAAAAAAGGGGCATAACTTGAAATATATTGACAGCAGAGTTATGGGTCTTGTTGGTAATGATGTAGAATTTGATGGTGAATATATATTCCAAGTTTCAAGTTGATATCTCAAGTAGTTTATAAGTTATGGACCAAAGTGCATATTTTTCTTAACGCAAAATTTAAGTGAAAAAGGGGCATAACTTGAAAAATATTTGTAGCAGAGTTATGGGTGTTGTTGGTAATGATGTAGTATTTGATGGTGAATATATATTCTAAGTTTCAAGTTGATATCATAAGTAGTTTTCAAGTAATGGACCAAAGTGCATTTTTGTTTAACAGACGCCGACGCCGATGCCGACGCCGACACCGGGGCGAGTAGGATAGCTCCCCTATTCTTCGAATAGTCGAGCTAAAAATCCAAAAAGTACAAAAAGGTGCACAACTCCATCAAATATGACCTAGACCAAAAAATGTGGCATCATCAAGAGCATATTGTTATAAGCAATTTAATTAGGATGTTTGATGAAGAAATATTAAGAAATGGCCAAGTTATCGCCAATGTCAAGTTTTGTGAAGGACTGAAGGCTGGATGGACAGACAGACAGACAGACAAAGATCCCTACGTATTCCCTTTTCTATGAAAGGGTGAAACAAACAAGGAGCACTTTTCCACGACGTAAGACAGTTACTTGTGTTAGACATTTAGAGATATATTTTAGCCTTATAATTTTTGAAGTTTTTTGCAGTTACTTCAAATATTTGTATATATTTTGCTTCAATTTATTTTATGGCAGAAATAATTATTGTGTAAAAAGTAAAAAAAAACAACATGTTTCTAACCTACAACCTATAACACCGTCATAACCATTGCATTTCAAAGTTACTGACTGTGTCTTAGACCACTAGGCTAATGAGACAAGTGTTGGGAGCATTACACTTTTTATTAAACAACGATTAAAATCTGTATACATCTTTTACATGTGATGCCAATGTCAATACGGTAATGTAAACATTGCCAAATTATCTTTGTCAAATGATAGGCACTTGGAGAATGTTGTTTTTGTACAATTCCCCTATTGTTTAGTGAATAATATTCTAAGACATTGTTGTCCTTATTAAAGACTGTCATCTTGTGGCAGAAATTGTTGACAAAAGTGAAAGTATAGGAAGTTTGGACTCCCACAGAAAGTCTGTTTTCAAGGTAAGAAATTACTACTTATTTCACTTTTACTTTGTTTTTGCATTACATTGAACATCCATATGCTTGCAGATGATACAGTTGTTTAGGCAGTAGCAGATAGCTAAGCAGATTACTGCTCCGCAGATCTTTAGTAGAAATTTTACAAACCATTCAACAGACAAAAGTGTTATCACTTAAAAACTGGCTTCTTTTTAAGCTTTTGTGACAACTTCCCAACTCGAGGTTTTATATATGTTATACATGCCTGGATTTATTTAACCATGGTGGACAGATTTGGCGAGTATGGGATAGGTAGTGTAAGACATCGACCGGGCTTCTCAAACCAACCCAAATATTGTGGCTTTATTATATATACTGAAACATGTTCAGGGGTTTATCATTCAAAAGTCAATACCGTTTGAACTGAATTAAACCCGCAATATGCTGTGAACTGTCCTAAACAGAAGGAAGTCCTGATACAATAGGTCTTAACAAATTTAATTCAGATAAATGAATTGCATTTTAAATTATAACAGAGAATTGAAATTATTCACAGAGAATTATAAAAGAAATAAACAGAATTATCTTATCAAATAGCAAAAATAGTTAGTAAAAGTATCTATATAATTATACTCGCCATAACAAAACATAGTGGCCAGAAAAACTAGGACTTGCTTCTTAGACAGTTCACCCATTACATGGATGTGAGTTCTCAAATTAAAAAAAACAACATCAAAACAGTGAAATGAAAGACTTCTGCAAACAGCAAGGATATCGAAACTACTAAAACAGGTCATGTATGAAATAAGAAATGGAAGAGTCAAAGACTAAACCATTAGCAAATCTGGTTCAATTTTTCTTATAAGGTGTCAGTTTTTTTAAAGCACTGTCAGTGTTTTACCAGGCTTAACCATTCACTGATACAAAGTCTTGTAAATATCTAAAGTTACAGTCTACAGGGTGGCTAAACAACATGATTTTTAGAATGTCAAGCACAAACAAAATCACTCGTTTAAGGTAGGTTTTTTGCATATTTCTCATAAATTTTGGGGCAGATTTTGATCAGAAAAAGAGCACCGCTATTGCCTAAACTACTTTACAAAAAGCCAAAAAATGTTTATAAGTCAGAAAACCAATTAAACATTTATGAAATCATGATTTCTCAAACCACTAAAGCTCTTTGATATCTTCTTAAGATCTGCAGTTTACCAGTTTCTAATTCGTGTACCTTAAGAGAGTATGAAAGTTTTTAAAACAAAGTTTAAAACTTTGTGTTCTAGTTAAAGCAGAATATTTTGAAGTTAACTGAACAGAATGTTATCAAATTTTGATTAGTGTTGAATGTGAAACAGGTCATTTGCAAAAGTTTTGAAACACCTTGTATGTTTGAGATACTGCAATTTTCGTGATACATGTATTGCATTTTGAGTAATCACATCTTAATCACTTAAATATTTAAGGAAAACTGACATGACTGATGGCCGACTTTGAACTAAACTGTAATTTTGAGAGACCAGAATTGCACTGTATGAAGTATATTCCATCAATTACAAAAATTCAGCTCAAAGAATTAAAATGGGCAAATTTATTCCTGCCATTTGCCACTGGTGACAAGCCAAAAGATGATTGGTTGACTGACAGATCGGAAGGTATAGCTTATTGGATATTCTAAGTAAAGCATATCTGTTCTAATCAAAACAGGCAGCACTGGTTAGTGGGCAATCTAGACTTGGATTTAAGTTTGTTAGCAGTTCTTCTACAAAATTAAGGTCCTAGTTTTCAGAGATCAAAGGATGCAGAGGTAAGTACCACCTTATGTAATAATTTCTGCAGTTAACAATTTCACAGTTCATGTAGCTAGTTTTCAACTACTGTTATATAAATAAAAAAGACCTATTTATGTGGAATATGAGCTTTGTTTTGATTTCAATTGGTAAGGCTTGTTATCCATTAAACTATCGATGTAGATCCACATAACTGTGCTAGCTTGCTTTTACATTCATTACATTATTCTTGACTTCAAAAGAAGTGAAACATGTAGATCCTGATCCGACTGCACATATGTGCTGCTCTAATATCTGAATCAACACTAATGGCTTAGGTAATAAATGTCATACGAACCAAGAGATTTCTTTAGTTTTAGTTTTATTTTAAGTGCCAATTAAACATCAAAAAATAAGTGCGAGAAAATGAAACTCATAAAAAAAATCACTAAATTTCAAGGGTTATTCTGAGCTAATCTAGAGATCTCCCCAAATTATGAGGCTAAGGTCCCACGGTTATAAAACTGAGAATGGAAACCAGTTTCAAATCTCAAGCATCTGATTGGAAGAAATGGCAATTGGTTGCCACATTTCGGCCAATCAGATGCTCTAGATTTGAGACTGGTTTCAAAGCTCAGTTTTATAATCTTCAACTCAGACTTTTCACTCAGACTTGATCACTAATATGTCTGCTCTTTTCATTTCCTTATTCAATCATAAAATTAACACAAAAACCAATGGATTGGGTGGGAATGGGATTGCCATATGTTTTAGCAAACAATATCAGGCACAAACAAACTCACAGATATTGCTGTAATAATGGAATTCAGTCCTTGAAAAAAAGGTGCACAATGGTCCATCTTAAAAATGAACTTCTGTTTTCAAGTTTTATGTTTTATATCTTGTAAAAACCTGTGAACAAATAACAAAGTCATGGATCCATTAAACTGCAACATGCAAATAATTTTACCACCATAATGCCATTGTACCCTTCCAACCTTTGATTTTTCTTTGGTATTACACTTTATATCGACAAAGGTTCAGGAGTTTATTAACATCAATTAATGTGAAATAAAAAGTCCAAGCCCAAACTAAACAATATCTAACTGAAAATTTGACCAATCCAAGGCTCAAGCTGATAATTGGTCAGTTCTGATAGTATACTTAATTTCAACCAATCAGACTGCTTTGATTTGAAACTGGCCCCCTACCTCAGTTATATAACTGATATAGTATCATTTAATTTCACAGGGAAGAATTTCTGTGCAAAACCTGCCAATTTCAAACTCACTGCTGCATAAATTTCCATAACTATTTATCTGTCCTGTAAAGACACACTGTTAAATGATTTTATTTTGCTGGGGTTGAATTTCACACAATTGTGAAAATATGGTAAATTTTAACCCATGTGAAATGATGCCACAATATCTGAATACTACACTGTTTCTATATCATTTCAGATTCTCATGTAACTAATATACAAGCAAAATGTCTCCGGAGAACTATACTGACAACAACGACAGCAGCGAATATGTGAGCTGGCATCCTAACGAACTGTCAACTACTGCCAAGTTCCTTGACATTTTTAAATCTCCAGCAGAAATCGCTACCTTTATATTCTGCATCATCGGGTCTCTTGCAAACATCTCCCTTATCATAGTAATAGTAAAGACACCGCAAAACCGTTACCAGAAATGCCGACCCCACTTTTCCACGCATTCGAAGCTGATCATCAGTCTGGCAGTATCAGACACGCTGATCCTAGTGGCTTTATTACTTGAAGACTTGTTGTACATCTTTTCCTCCTTGGATCAGTGTCAACGACTGTTTGCTCGCTTACTGCTCGACATGGCACTTCTGTCTACGCTGATGAACTTGTTGGCGATGGCGCTAGATCACTACCTTGCTATTGTGTTACCTTTCGTTCACAATCACCTGATGACAAACTTTCACACACAGTGCTTCATTGTGGGATTATGGCAAATGAGCCTGTTTGGCTGCCTGTTGGAATTTCTGATTGGATACATCCTAATGGAAGGAGACACTCGTGATTTCTGTTCTATGGTATCCTATGACAAATTCAACTTAGAAATCTTCATTGTTGGATTTATATTTGTGGCATTATGTGGAATTGTTTATCTTTACATAACAATTTACATTAGAATAAGTCAGTCACAATTCTCAGAGGCTAGACATTTCCACAGAGGCCTACATAAAAGTAAGGCATTTATTACAACTGTTTTGTTGATTGGGACCTTCATTGTATTTTGGACACCACACGGGGTGTTTCAAGTGTATGTTTTTTTCCTGGACAAAAAAAATATCTCTCAAAATCTGCAAAAGATAGCCAAAGTGAATCAGATTTTATTCCTGATTCTACAGCTGAACTCCCTAGTTGACCCCCTTATTTACGCCATCAGGCTCCCAAGCATCCGAGCCGGTTACAAGGCGTTTTGTTCTAAAGGTGGTAGAAAAAAATCAGAATCTTACAGTAGTGGAAGCAACAACAGGACAGAGAGCATGATTCCTTTAACTTCCATATAAATAACTGTGAAGCTTGTGTGATCAGGACACTGTTTTGTTTCTTACAACACACAGAGCTCCTGACTTGAGTGTGAAGAGTGGAATAGTTCCTTGAGCTTCCAAAGAGAAAAAACACTGTTACAATTAAAACTCCAAAAGTAGAATACTTTTTTTAAACTTCCATGTGAAGAGTACAATATGTGCTCAAATTTCATGGTTTATGGTTCTTGGCATACACACTCGGGACATGATGATGAACAAGTGTGCCAAGTTTCAAAGCTGTAGTATAAGTTGTATTGAAGTTATGTGTCTGTACATTAGCTTGCACGCAAACTTTAACCTGAAATTCTAAGTCGAAAAAGGGCCATAATTTGATCAAAATGAAAGTTAGAGTTATGGTTCTTGGCATACATACTCGGGACATGATGATGAACAAGTGTGCCAAGTTTTAAAGCTGTAGCCATAGTAGTTTTTAAGATATCAGTAGGTTGCACGCAAACTTTAACCAAAGCGGGACGCCGACGCCGACACCGACGCCAACGCCCAAGTGAGTACAATAGCTCGACATATTCTTCGAATAGTCGAGCTAAAAACTACCAGAAGCGAATGATTTTGTGTGTGCATGACATTCTAAAAGTCACGTGGTAAAGCCACCCTGAATAAAGAGCTGTTTCCAGTGACCAGTGTGAAGAACAGATGTCATCTGATAATGTGCAGCTTGATTATTGTTACCTCACTATCAAGTGCTTGCTTCTTCCATTTTCAGTTGTAACATCAAGAATTAACATATACATTAAAATTTTGAAATATTTTTAAAGGAAAATGCAACATTCCTGTGCATTCAATAACTGTCTAATTTGTTAGAAGTAGGTAGTTTGTTGATTTTTTTTTGCGCTTAATAAAATGTTGTGAAGAAAGCGCAATGTTGCACGGTTTTATTGACATGCAACGGACGTTACGAATTTTGTTTTATTATACCTGACGAATACTATTATGTCGGAACGCTTCGTAAAAATTTTAATACAATTCCATGACTTTTTTTCTTTGAATTATTATTAGAAGTGAGTAGTGCAAATAAGATATAGAGGATATTTGTTTTTACCAGTGTAAGATAGAAATATATTTCACCGAGTGAGCTCCGGAATTCGTATTTTCACAAGTGGCGAATAATTCCCGAGTTCAGGAGTGAAATAGATTTCTTTCACTGGTAAAAACAAATTTTCTTTTTATTTTATGCTTGTAGTGCAATATTTGTATGAATTTGACAGAAAAGTTGCAAGAATTGGCGCCAAAACTGCTCGTTTATGACGTGATGTCATGACGTCAAATATACAAGTTTGAGCCCGTTTTCTAAACGTTATCATTTGTTATGCTATGTGCGTTTGGGAACCAACTTGAAAAATCAGTGAAAATAAAAATGATGTTCCACTGTTTGAAAACAGTGAAATACCACTTTTATTTCACCGGGAAAATTCTATAATTCACTGAAAAGCATAAAATAAATATTAATTTCACTCTTAAGTACTTAACCCTCTTACGCTGGAGTCATTATTTTAGGATGTTGTTGACGTCGCGGCGGAAATGATGTTACGGAGCGCCAAAGTTTACGTCGCTATTATTTTCGTTTGAGACTCATATGTATTTGTTCAAGCGTCATAAGTGTATCATCATTTACTTTTTGTTAAAATTAATAATTATAATAAAGTACAATGCATATATTTATATTTTATATTTACAACTTTCTCCGAGATTTGTGTTTGAAGAAACTAATGCTATGAATGCTATGAAGCACATACATACTCTGAAACAGAACATGCGTATTGTATGTTTGTGGTCGGACACACAAACCGACAACCGGTCTTTAAGAAAGTACCGACGGAGACTTTTTACCGGTTAGAGCAGCCGTGTACCGATGTACACAATTTCACTATCCCAATGCATCATCTTCCGATTTTTTGTTGAAAGAAAAAGACAGTGCCGCTAAATATTACCGGTAAATGATTTTTTTCTGATTTAAATTTTGATACACATGAATGGTTGCACGGCAATCCATCTGGTGTGAATTTTAGATATAACTCATAATTTACTTTAATAGCATTCGCATGACTCCTCAAAGATATTTTACGCGCAAATGAAATCTTTGAAAAAAAAAGGTTTCAGGAACCAGACTACTAAAGAAAATATTTGTTTCTATCATGCAATAAAAAAGGTTTGCTGAATTGGTAGTCCATCCGTCCCATTCGGGTTGGAGTTCCAGATTTCCCGGTATTAAAATCTGGGGGTATAATACGAGTTAAGCGTTGGTTGTGCAGCTGCCTTCAAAGAGTGGGATAAGTGAATTTAATAGCCTTTATTGAATATACCGGCTTTTTGTTTCGCTTTCCAAAAAGGATTAACATGATTTGTTTCGATTGCTTATTTAAAAAATTGCATAAGATATCGACAGGAAAGTTCACAGGTCTTTTTTTTCATTTATCTGCTCTGTGTGTTCTTCAAAATAAATGGGAAAAAGAGACTGGATCGAACCAATTTTAGTGCCATATATTTTCGTCTTTCAGATTTCTGATTCATTGAAAATCTACGTATTGTCTAGATTTAGTTCGGTTCGCCTAGAAAATAATATAATAGCCGTTTAATTGAAACACCAACATACTTGTTTTTATGGCAGACTGGCACATCGTCTTTTTGTTAAGTAACAAATAAAAGTACTTCCGGGCAAAATCAAACTTTTACCGAAATGCAACTTTTTACATAAATATCGGGGTTATTTATGCAAGACATTATGTTGTACTCAAAACACCATTAGATATTAAACTAATGTCTCTGTAAAATTTATGAGCAGATTTTCCACCATGCTTAAGTAAGGAAAAATTATTTATAAAAAATGTCTTTTAAACCGGAGAAATATTCTTTTATCATCATTAAAAAAAATTGTGCGCAATACAAATAAATGAGTGATTTCTGATTGATCTATTATTTGGTTGATCGATAAATGGTTTGATTGATTGATTAATAGATTTATCAAATGATTGACTGATCGATCTATCGACTTATCAATAAGTTAACATCCAAACCCTTGATACATTAATCACCTTTTATTTCTTCCACAATTCACATCCCGCCACCGGTTCGATAAACTAGCCACCCAGTACTTTATCCTTTTTTGTCATATGATGGTTTACATTTAAATCGCGCGCAAAAATAAAAAAAAATGCTGAAAATAACTTACAAGATTAAATTAAAGTCATGGAAATGTTTCGGCCGAAAAAAGTTACTATTTCCTCAACGCATATGTATTGTATATAAACATTTAAAACTAAAAACGGTTTGAAATATTCTCGTGAAATTAAAGCATGCTTTTTCTAATTTGAAACAACTCGTATTTCTATAAGATTTATTCGTAAATATTTTTTTTAAAGATTCATTAGAGTAATTTGCATACACCTGACATATATTTATACATGTACAGCATTAAAATTTTGATGAACAACCCTAATAATCACTCTGTTGTGTATACGCGCATGTAAGAAATGATATGTATGCTCTCCATCGGCTTGTTTATCCAGGACTAAATAATGTTCTTTGTACGAAATCGTAAAAAGCATCGAAGTTGATGAGTTTTAATTTAATCGAATTATAAATAATTCGCATTCCTAACTTATTATAATTCGTAAAACAGACAAGGTACGTGTAACATTTCTGGAAAATGCTTAAATTGGATCTCTTTGTCTAGGCCGACTCTTCTTGCTTTCACAGAAATTTCATCTTCGGCTATAATAAACCTTTTACAACATTTAACTATAACATTCCCTAAGTATTTGACAAGATCTTGAAGGAACTCGCACACCTGGATGGTAAAATTTTTACCATGCAATTGATGTCTTGACGCGACCGCCGTAACGACATCGAGCATTTTGACGCCAAAAGTGACCCCCGAATGACGTCGTTTTTTGTTTTAATGACGTCATTTTTCGGAGAATTTGTTTACATGCAATCATGGCGCGCCATTTGATAATACAATCTTACAACTATCCAAAAATATGACAAGGAATATACATGTTTTATATTTCAATATCATTGTATTTTAAAAGCGACAAATATGTCGCTCTCGGTCTTTCCCGATAAGCGACTTTAATGTCGCTCTCGGCGTTATACAGGAGCGACATAAATGTCGCTCTCGGCGTAAGAGGGTTAAGTTAACAAATCTCGGAAAATGACTGGTGATCATGTGGGTTGTTATATTCAGCTGTTCATGCCCTGTGCATTCTATTCCTGGCGATGTGTTCTTTAACCCTTTCCTCCATAGACACATCTTAATTGCATGGGAAAACAGTTTAGATCCAGATCAGCTGGCAAACACCCTAAATGCGACCAGTGCAGATCCTAATCTGACGGCACGAATGTGCTGGCTGCTCTGGATCTACACTGGTCGCACATGTGTATTTATGGAGGAAAGGGTTAAAACATCATACTGGTATCACATTTCTTTACTGTCTAGGAATAAGTGGAGACACAGGTTTATCAGATTGAAATAGATGCCACCTTCAATCTGAATACTTTAATCTGTGCTCAGAACATAGCATCTTTCATCCCAGTTTTCATGGCAGTTTGAGGTTGCTAAATCAACGGCGCAATGTAACATAAGATACAAAACGGCTTTAAAACTAGCGCTGTTAAACTTTAAAGCGGATCCAGAGAGGGTTTGATGAGCTTTCAGGACAGTAATATTTGAATTTAATGGATTTAGGCCAGTGGTTGAGAATTACCATGTAACTACCCTAAGATTGTCCCCCCCCCCCCCTTTCTTGCATCCAGCCATAAAAACCTCTATCAATTTTTCATTTAAAAAAACATGAAAAAAATCAAAATAAGTGGAGAGCATTTTTTTTTTTAATCAGCAATTTTGTACCATTACCTTTATATAAACAAGAGACCAATGGAAGACAAGTGATGCTCCCCTAATGGGTATGTTGCCACAAATACAGTGAATTGCATAACTATTAAGGTGAATTTTGAAAATGCAGGCTTTCTACTGCCTCTTCAGAAAAAAATAGGGCAAAAGTAGAGCATTTTTTGTTTTTGTTTCGATATTTCTGGGTCATGAAACCAGTGTTTTAGCTTTTAGCTTTTAGGAGTGTGCAAGGTAAAGATTCTGTAAATCTCATAGTTATTCAATGTTATATAGTGTCAGGTTTCTACTTTTGCAGAGTATAGGTAAAATGCCCTGATGATTGTTCAACTGACCAAATGTGGGTAAAGCTGCAAGTTTGGTGACACAATTATTTACTATCCATTCTGCAGTTGTTTGACATAAACAATATGTTTTCAAATTTGTAAAAGAACTGACCATACACAATGGTAATCATGGCTGTCCATCTGTAGTTTAACAAGATTTTTTGCATTTAGACACAAAAATTTGTTGCAAGGAAACTTTCTTGAGACAAATACCCCTTAAATCTTCAGAGTTGAAGTGAATGAAAACTTGTTATTTTGCAGACTAAACATGGTCATGCAAAAGATTTGTCTTTAATTTTTCTGTTTTCTAGAAAGCTTGAATTTTATATTTTATAGTAAAACAATTTCAAATTGACTTCAATCCTACAGAAACATAATTTTTTTTACCATGCAAATTGCTTTTGTATAAACATGTAAATCTTCTTAAAATTCAGAAAAACTAATTTAGTATAAGTGCATACTTTTGGATGACAATTCAGATAGGTCTTTTATTGGTGTCTCTATTAAATAATGTTCTCCCTCCCTTTTTTGTAGTGCTATCACTGCTTGACAACATCCTGCCCTTTTAAATTCCTAGATACAACACTATCATCAGTTCTTTTTATGCATGGAAGACTTGAATCTTTTGGCCATGATGCCGACTGACTGATCAAGGCACCTTGCTTTCAAGGACAGGTTTTACAAGTGAAACCACATAAAACACATCTGAACTACTACATGTAATCACAAGGAAATGAAAATACAACTAAAAGATCATAACTAAGTATTACTTTCATTAAACTTATTTTTTAAAATTTATTTTGAAATGAAAAAGTAGGGATGGTAGGGCTGTTTTGGAAAAAAGTAGGGAAAAGTAGGGCTCAGACTAAAAAAGTAGGAAAAAGTAGGGAAAGCAGGGAGCAGTAGAAAGCCTGAAAATGGTGTAGTGCTTTAAATCAGACAATTTTAACATCCAACTATAAACAACAAAGTTATTGACCAGACATGATTTTGCATCAAGGTCATTCTGTGACCTTGACATTTAAAGTAGTAACCCAAATGTTGCTTGCGATACGTTGTCATTTCTGTGAAATAATTTTAAAATCTGACTACAATTAACAAAGTTACGGGCCGGACACAACTTTGCTACAAGGTCATGCTGTGACCCCGACCTTCAAGGTAGCAATCCATATGTTGCATGCGACATGTCCTCTCATTTGGTGATCATTTCTGTGAAATAATTTAAATATTGGACTTCAAATAACAAAGCTATGGGCCTGACACGATTTTGCTACAAGGTCATGCCCTGACCTTGACCTTCAAGGTAGCGGCACAAATTTGGTGCGAGACAGGTTGTCTCTTATGGTGATCATTTCTGTGAATTAATTTAAATATTGGACTTTAAATAACAAAGTTACGGGCCTGACACAATTTTGCTGCAAGGTCATGCTCTGACTTTGACCTTCAAGGTAGCAACACAAATTTGCATGGGACAGGTCGTCTCAATATGGTGACCATTTCTGTGAAATAATTTAAAATCCGACTTCAAATAAAAATGTTATGGGCCGGAAATGAATGCGGGACATATGGACAGATGGACAACCCGGCAACCATATGCTCCTCCGAATTTCTTTGGGGAGCATTAAAACATAAGTTTATTTGAAATAGTGCAACATAGAACTCTACGAGTTGTCATGTTTTATCAAATTGATAAAAAAATATACAAGTTTTTTGAACAGATTAATCATAATTGTTATGTTTAATCATAGATAATATTTGACAATCGAATGTTCATATACAGATATTTAATAAATTTAGAAAAAATATTTGTGGTGTTT
The DNA here is from genome assembly GCA_038501625.1 of Corbicula japonica. Lineage (NCBI taxonomy): Eukaryota > Metazoa > Mollusca > Bivalvia > Venerida > Cyrenidae > Corbicula > Corbicula japonica. The sequence goes on from JAZAYU010000053.1 coordinate 1,401,533, forward strand.
CTGTTGAATACCTAAAAATATTTTATCATAAACATCCGAAAATTTTGTTTGCAATAGACTATTTTGATGATAACTATGATGATGATGATAATGATGGTGATGATGATGATGATTATGATGATGATTTTGATGATTAAGACAAAAATGATGATGATGATAATACATAATATGGCAGGCATTTTATGCTTATATTTCCACAATAAATCAAGTAAGGGGCGGGACTGAATACTCGAACATTTGAATATTTGCTTTGATGAAGAATTTTCTAATACGGCTTTTGTATTCGAATATTCGGGAACTTTTAAAAAAATACAAATGTATGTTGTCTCTTTCAAAATTTTGTTGTAAAATTTCTGGACTCTTTCGTAAAACAAGAGGGCCATGATGGCCCTATATCGCTCACCTGAGTACAAAAGTACTCTCAGCTTTACCCAAGGGCCTACATTTAAATAATGCTGGTAAAGGTTCTCTTCACAATACTCAAAACGAAATATCTAAGGTCTAGTCGCATTAGTTTCAGAGAAAAATGATTATTTATGTTTTCCTATATAAATCAATGTAAACTAAGAGAACCCTGGGGCGTGGCCAATTTTGGCCCAGGGGACATAATTTGAACAAACTTGGTAAGTATCCACTAGACAATGCTACATACCAAATATCTAAGCTTAAGGCATTGAGGTTTCCAGTAAGAAGATTTTTAAAAATTGCCTTTTTACATATCAAGGGCCCCCGGGGCGGGGCCAATATTGACCCCAGGGCCAACATTTAAACAATGTTGGTAAAGGGTCTCTTCACAATACTCAACACCAAATATCTAAGGTCTAGTCCTATTAGTTTCGGATAAAAATGATTTTTCATGCTTTCCTATATAAATCAATGTAAACTAAGAGAACCCTGGGGCAGGGCCAATTTCGGCCCAGGGGACATAATTTGAACAAACTTGGTAGACATCCACTAGACAATGCTACATACCAAATATGTAAGCTTAAGGCATCGAGGTTTCCAGTAGGAAGATTTTTTAAGTTTTCCTTTTTTACATATTTAGGGCCCCCAGGACAGGGCCAATTTTGACCCGAGGGCCAACATTTAAACAATGTTGGTAAAGGGTCTCTTCACAATACTCAACACCAAATATCTAAGGTCTAGTCCTATTAGTTTCGGAGAAAAATGATTTTCCATGTTTTTCCTATATAACTATATGTAAACCAAGAGAACCCTAGGGCGTGGCAGATTTTGGCCCAGGGGACATAATTTGAACAAATTTAGTAGACATCCATTAGACAATCCTACTTACAAAATATCTAAGCTGTACGCATTGTGGTTTGTGAGAAGAAGCTTTTTAAAGATTTCCTATATAAGTCTATGTAAAATGAAGTGACCCCTGGGGCAGGGCCAATTTTGACCCCAGGGAAATAATTTGAACAATCTTTGTAGAGTTCCACTAGAGGGTGCTAAATGCCAAATATCTAAGCTCTAGGCCTTGTGGTTTCAGACAAGAAGATTATTAAAGTTTTTCCTATACAAGTCTATGTAAAATGAAGTGACCCCTGGGGCGGGGCCAATTTTGACCCCAGGGAAATAATTTGAACAATCTTTGTAGAGTTCCACTAGAGGATGCTAAATGCCAAATATCTAAGCTCTAGGCCTTGTGGTTTCAGACAAGAAGATTTTTAAAGTTTTTCCTATATAAGTCTATATAAAATGAAGTGACCCCTGGGGCGGGGCCAATTTTGACCCCAGGGAAATAATTTGAACAATCTTTGTAGAGTTCAACTAGAGGGTGCTAAATGCCAAATATCTAAGCTCTAGGCCTTGTGGTTTCAGACAAGAAGATTTTTAAAGTTTTTCCTTGAGGTTGCCATGGCAACCAGAGTTCTGCTTGGAATTCCATTTTTTGAACAATTTTGGAAGGGCATCATCTAAGCATTATTCCTGTGAAGTTTCATCAAAATTGGCCAAGCCGTTTCAGAGAAGAAGTCGATTGAAGCAATTGTTGACGACGCACGACGGACGACACACGACGGACGACGGACATCAGGCGGTCACAAAAGCTCACCTTGTCACTTCGTGACAGGTGAGCTAAAAATCTGTCTATACCGGCCTAAAGACCACTTATAGGTAGGTAAACAGATACATTTCAAAAATACACAAACATGAATTTATTTAAATTGTTCTCATAGTTAAATAGGTGATTAATGTGTATTTGTCTGCCACATTTTCATTTTTACCTCAATATAAATTTGTGGACACATTAAGTTTGTGGACATATTAAAAAAACTCTGATAAAGTCTAATAAAATTCAAAATATTCACTCAACGAATATTCTATTAGTAATTTCGGTATTTGATCCCATTCTCAAATCAAGGTTTATTTAGTATCTTATAAGTTTAGCTAGAATATTTTAATTTCAAACGACTAGGTTAATACCACATTTTAAATGATTGTCTCATATCCTCGTTCTTAGTATGTCGTAGATTTATTATTTGAATGCTGTAAAGTGGACAGGGACTTCCGGATTAGACCTGGTGGCCTTGGGTCACATCAGGGATTCAGGTGGAGATACATCAAGTAATGTGGCTTTTAGTCGCATGAAGGCAATGTCAAGTCAAATACAAGTGACTTCTAGTCACATTCGGGCTTCGGGCAACTTCTTGTTGCATTCAGTTGACTTCTAGTCACATAGGAGCGACTTCTTGTTGCATTCAGTTGACTTCTAGTCACATAGGAGCGACTTCTTGTTGCATTCAGGTGACTACTAGTCACATACAGGCGATTTCTTGTCGCGTTCAGGTGACTTCTAGTTACAAACGGGCCACTACTTGTTGCGCTTTTGGTGACTTCTAGTCACATACAGGCAACTTCTAGTTGCATCATAGTCAGTCTTAAACGCTTGGGGGATCTCCTGGAAGATCATGGATCAAGATCAAGTCTTCTGATCTTCTTATTTGAATGCTGTTTTAGTATTTTAATTGTATTGCTTGTAATCAGTTATTAGTTTATATCATTGTAAAGCGCCTTTGAACGTGTATATGAAAAGAGCGCTATATAAGTTTGGTAATTAATAATAATAATAATAATAAAAGGTTACTTGAAGAAAAGAGGTTATTTATTATTGCATATAGTAATAGTTTGTAATGCCTGTTGGAATTGGATTGAGAAAAGAATGAAGAAGGTTTTGTGGCTTAATCAAACCAGCAATATAAGAAAAAGGCAGTGTTATAACCAACATTGTTTTTGTGTTGGACAGACTGACTGATAGACAAAGCCAACCTTATGTATTGCCTTTTCTTTAAAAGGGTGGCACAAAATGTAAACAACTGTAAATAAGTTTCTCAAACTGTAAAAAAAACCTATCATTAAAATCTCTGAATAATTTTTAGACTTGCAGTAATTAATGTATTAATTTAACATTTAAATGATTAAACTTCAAGCACTCACTTGAATACCAATCAGCGCAAAGTCGCTCTGTCTCCTTGATAAGTCTATAGAATTATATAAGACCATTCTGTCTTAGCATTCAGTTCCTTGCTTATTATCTCAAGGAGCAACAGAAAATAGAAAATAAGGAGCAATATATCCTCCATAATTAGGGTCCATTAACGCCCCCAAGGTAATATAACGCTGGTGATTACATCAACATTATGATCTGCTTAACACAATCTACAGCAAGTTTTCAACATACAGTGCTCAAGGTTATAAAACTGAGCATGGAAACCAGTCTCAAATCTAAAGCATCTGATTGGCTGAAATGGCACCATTTCAGCCAATCAGATGCTTGAGATTTGAGAATGGTTTCCAATCTCAGCTTTATAAGCTTCAGTCCAGCAGTATTTCTGAAATACCAATAAGCTGATGCAAAAATACCAACAACAACTGAACTGTAGTGATCTTAATGATATAAAATCATTATGTTCTTTAACTCTTTACTCTGTGGATACTCAGTGAGATCACTGTAGAGCCAGATCAGGATCTACACTGCTTCTTGGTCAGAAATAACCTAAAAGCAAACAGTGTAGGATCCTGACAGATCTGTATCTACAGTCACACATGGAGTGTCAGCCACATCCTATGCAGTAAAGTAAGCACACTAACTCCTTGTCTTACAGTTATAATAATGACCACAACATGACTTTATTTCAAAACCTTTAGATAGCTGGATTTATGATTTAGCATTTACCACCAGTTGTGATCAGTTCTGTAAGTTTAAACCTCCTTAAATAAACCGGTTATACAGATGAAATGTACAATTGTACAAAATGTACATGTGTGCCATCTGATCTGGATCTAAAATGTTCACCTTCTGTTTAGAAATAACTGAATGAATCTAAAAGTGAACAGTTTAGATCCTGATCAGACAGCATGGATGTGCATCACAGACGACCTTCAGGTTGCACTCACCATAAACAACCCGGAAGTTTCTCATACCATAATGAATGCAATTAAATACAGATCCAACCATGAAATCAAAGGGCTCCATGATCAAAGTGATCAGTAATAAAAACCCTAAAAATTAATTAACGAGGTATCTTAAGGAAAGCTTCCCCTAATGAGCTTGGTCGAAATCGCCACAGTTCGGTCGCGGCCGTAGTTATCGCTTTTTCCCGGTGAAAAATGTAATTTTACCAAATAACACAAAATAAATTGTTAATGTTCAGGTTAAAAGTTAAAATGGTTCAAAGTATGTTATAGAGGACAAACATTTCGACATATATCATGTTTAAAAAGAAAGTAATTAAAAAAAATAATAAGTTCCGGTCACGTGACGTTTTGGGAATTCCCTGCTTGCAAACCAAAAGTACAAAACCTAATGCAGGTAGAACGTGATTTTCGAGTGAGATGCAATGCTCATAAGCGGCAAACAATAAAGAAACAACACAGTAGAGCGTTATGGACAGAACACAACTACGCCAACGCGTATTGTGTGAAGGAGATGCCTGTAAAAATCCGAGTTTAAAATACGGACAGGTTTAAAACACGGCCCGGTCGTAAAATAAAGTAAGTCCCAAAAAGGAAAACATCGTCTTCCCTTTAACTTTTTGATTTTCTAAGATATTTTTTTTTTTATCTTAAAGATAACTTTCGTGGCTATAATAGAAGCATTTACTTAAAACAATTTAAACTAGAAGATAAATAAATTTTGTCTTAAAGATTGGCCGTCTTTTGACTAAAATTTAGTCTGAAACGCAAAACATGTTATTTTTAAATATATCTTCGAAATTCTTATTGCATATTAAATAGGACCCTACAAGCTATGTGAGAAACATTTTATGTTGAAAATATACTAATTAGAAATTAAATTAAGGGGTAGGCCTGTGTTTTCCTTTCACACGGTATTTTGATCTCTCATTAAATCTGCAATCATTTGCACTGTGTTATGGCGAACAGTACTTGTATAATTGCAGACATCACTGCAGTGTTATAGTATATTCATCTATTAAGATTAACATCTTTCAGATGTAGTAATGTTTAGGAAAATGATAAAATTTCATTTTATATTATGACTTTTTTGATCTCTGGTCATATCTCAAAAGAGTGGGTAGGCATTTTCAAATCTTAATTTCTGAAGTTAACTACGGTAAAAATATTTCAAATTGTTATATTTTACTCAGTTATGATTATAGATGATATTTATGTAATGTTTATTGATGTAGCTTCTTTACATTTTTGAAAAAATAGGCTAAAGTGACTTTGGCAATTTTGGTTTTTCGAGAATTTAAAGGGAGTTCTGTATACGGTCACTGAAGTTTTCACCAATATGATAGCTATTTTATTAAAATCACTCATGATATGAACTTTTATAACAAGAACAATTATATCTGCAGTGAATTAATGCTTTTTTGCATAGAAATTTGTCAAAAAACTTCAAAAAATAAACTTTTTTGAAATCATGTACCATTGTATTTTTCCCATACACAAAAAGAAAAGTCGGGGAATTAAAAAATGTGAAAATGCAAAAAGCACACGGTAAAAATTTGTTTAAATATGTATTTAAAATTGATAATACAAATACATCACAAATTTGCAAGATTTAGTTAGTATGAAATTTTTCCCAATAGGGGAAGCCTTCCTTAAACTAATATAAAGACGTCTGCCAGATTCAATTTTTCTGAAGCTGTCAATGTTCTTGGTAGCATTTTCGATCATCAGAAGCCAACAGTGTGCTAATTCTGGTAGCAAGATAATGTCTAAGATGAATCTCCTACAAATAAATCTGTTCACCAGAAAATGATTAACCACTCAAGTGACATATTTGCTCTGTGATGCCTTGCTAACTGTTTTGTCATATGGGAATATGTGACAGCAGACAATGGAACTTCAATCATCATAAAATGCGGTTAAATAATCCTGTCATAATATTTCTAGACAAACAAAATCCACACTGGATGGTTTTTAGACACCATCCATTGTTTTTTGTTTCAATGCCAATACAATTCAAAAACTCCTCTAACATTTCTCTTTAAATCTGAAATCACATTTTTGTGAAAACTTACTTAATACATGTACTGTTAAAGTGACAGTCCATGATATTTTATTTATTTCATAAGAAAGCTAATATAATCTAATCAACAAATATTAGATATAAAAGCATGAGTAATACCATGTTAGCATAACGTATATGAAATGATTTGAGTTCGACCTTACTTTTGAGCAAACACTTTAATATTCAGTGTGTCATGTTAATATTTTCCAAAACAAACATGACAAAAACGACTTCTAAAAACTTTTTTGTGAAATAGTCAATACATTTAGTTTTTACAAACACAAGTTTAAACATTACCATGCATTAAATTTTAGAACGCATTAGTAGAAGATTTTTTTTTTAAGTTTGATGTAAATCTTGAGTAAAGGTTATTTCTGACCAAAAAGCGAACAGTGTAGATCCTGATCAGAGGGCCCAGATGTGCCAGCTGATATGGATCTACACTGTTTGCACATGTGATGAAAGGCGTATATATGGAGGTATATATATAGTTCGCATTGACTACAGAGTAATGGGACTTGTTTAAAACGGTACAGATTATGTTGGTTGACCCTTTAGTTACTCCATGGGATATGGCTGTTATTCCAAGGGCAAATAATGTAGTTCCAAAATTTAATCATCCGGCGAATCTGATCAAGATTGTAACTGTTTGCTTTAAGATTCAATAAGTTATTTCTGACCAAGAAGTGACCAGTGCTGATCCAGATCTGATGACAGAGATGTGCCAGCTGATCTGGATGTACACTGGTCACACATGCAATAAAATCGGTATATATGGTGAAAACAGTTAATATTTATTCTTAGTTTATCAAAGTTAATATTTTAAGCAGTTTTAGAATTGTTTAAGAAGCCAAAACTCATGGATGCTGGCGCAAGTATGATTGCTGGTAGTCTAGCTAAAAATGACAGACATGCTGTAAGACGTCCAGTTGTTTAACAACCTAATTTGGATGAAATAAAATTCTAGTTATTATAACTCAGATATATGCTGATCTGCATCTGCAGATTGCTCATATCATTGGAGTGCAGTTAAAAAGACTTTCAGTAAATTATGTAATATGCGATCTCTAATATCAAACTTACATTATCTATGCATGTAGACACTGATTTCCAGCTTGAATATGAATGGACTACATAATATCGAACTGTAAGCTAATGTGGAGGCTAGTGTATAACACTCTATTTGGAGATTTTAATCTTTAAAGTAGATCTTTTATCAAGAGTAGGATATCACAACAACTGCTTCTGAATAAAAAAATGTTTTAAAAACAACTATTTTACAAAAATAATTGCCAGGGGTAAACATCAAATGGATTATAGGACTCTTAAGATCTTAATCCCAAAGTCTTATAATATAATTATTTATTATGGTTCAGTACAGGGATCTGCCTGGGCCTAAAATTTAGGGAGAAGTGAGTCGCGACCATCACAATCATGTTTATGTAAACACTACTGGTATTCAAATGAGTCATTTGCAGCAGCAGCAGCAGCAGCAGCAGCAAATAACACTTGTACTTATTTTAACAATAGCGAGAAGAAAGTTTATTTGATAAAATTTTAATGATGATATTAACTGAATAGCATGTCATGGTAAACTACATGTAAAAAACAACAAATCATATACTTGGTAAAACTCTCTAGCTGATGCTGTTTAGTTCTATTCTTAATCAGTCTCTGTATTCCTGAATTCTATCATTATTTATGAAGATTTAATATATCTATTGGTTATCAAAATAAGATTTTATTATGTCTGATGTTGCAGGATTAATAGCGTTAATTTGGCACATTGTTATTCTAATTCAACACAAAGCACTTTGGACCACCAGTTAAAACATAAAGAAAATATTTTGGGTTGATACTCAAATAAAAATTAAAATATTGCCTAAGAGCAATTGCTGCATTGATTTTTTTTTCGCTTTAACACTATAATTAACTGTGTCCCTGTATAAAATGGCAAGATGTAGTTTCTTTTTATTACCTCCCTTTATTTAATTGCGCTTATTTTTTGCTGAGTGTTGCAAGATTGTCAAATATTTATTACTGTAACTTTAATCTGAAAGCTGAAACTGTGAAAGTTTAAATCAGTGCACGCTCCTATTTTTATTGGTCTACTAGGCGGGCATTTCGTAAATCTGGAGTAGCATAGCGAAAAGATCGAATGTTGGTCGAACAAATTTTTTAAAATTATTTTTGTAAGAGCGAAGTTTGGAAAGCCAAGGCGACGATGTCGCCCGAATCCCCGAGTAGGCAGAGCCCTGAAGTAATATCTTTTATACTTTACTGCAAAATATTCATGTCTGAGTGAAATACTTCTTTAAAACATCACTTACTCCACAGATAAACCTTTATAGCAAGGGCGAACAGTGTAGATCCAGATCAGCCAACATATTTGTGCTGTCTGATAGAGATCTACAGTGTTTGCTTCGAGATTCATTAAGTTATTTCTGACCAAGATGTGACCTATGCTGATCCAGATCAGGTCTGGATCAAAACTGGCCCCACATGCGTAAAAACATGTATATAATTCTGGAGTACAGGGTTAATTAAATAACACTCCTGATATGAACAACTCTGTTAACTATGTTCAAGTTAAACTTACCAGGTATTGTTGATTGGGATCCTCAGACAGTAACAGATGTATAAATCTTCCCATAAGTCCCTGTTCCTCGGCAAAGTCCTCCGGATCATCACCATCTTCCGGCTGGTCATTCTGGTCCTGGACCAGCACACTCACAATCGATAACAAACTGTCTACCTGAAAATAGGGCAACAACGAATAAAGAATACATTAACTCTTCACTATATATTAACAGGTTTTTTAGTGTGAGCAACCAGTGTAGATCCAGAGTAGCTGACACATCTGAGCCATCTAATCAGGATTAACAATGTTCCCTTTAAGATTCATTATTTTTTATCTAGATTAAAGAAGCATTAAGTGTAGATCCTGATCTGATGGCAAAGATGAATATGGAGGCTGAATTGATACAAATAAATGTCATAGACTCACCTTAACAGCATCATTCCTACTAAACACACTTAACCCTCAGTTTCAGATTTTTTTAATGTTCATCTCACACTCATAAAATATACTTATTATACAACTTAGTTAGGCAGTCTAAAGCTTTAATCCCCATTTTTTAACTTCATGTGTGAAGATATAATAATACAACAAAAAACAAGAACCTGTTCTTGACTTGGTATAGCTGTCTCATTTTCGAGAGCGTTGGAGATGAGGTAACAACTCATCACTTTCCTGCTCTGGTAGTCAAAGTACTCAAACAGCGGTCCAAAATGCTGGAGCTCAAGCACCGTCAGAATGTTGTTGTAGTTGTCCACCGGGATCTTCATCAGCCGCATCAGCTCCTTCGATACAGGACTACCATGCTCTAAACTAGATAACATGTGAAACAATTATAAGTAAAACAGTGTTTTGCATGGATTACCTTGCTAAAATTTAGGTTCTATAAAACTTACATTTTAGGTTCTATAAACTTATTCTTTAATTTCTATAAAACTTAGACAAGAAAAAAAAATGAGAAAATAATTAAAAGAGTAAGTGTTATTGACTAGATTTCCAATTTAATAACCAGGCCAGAGGATACAACGGCAGCCATGTTGTTTTACAATGCATTTGGACTTGAACAACTTTGGTAGATAGTTTTTAAGGAATATTCCTGAGAAATATTTTTGAAATTTAGCAGGTGGTTTTGAGAAGAAAAAAGTTAAACTTTCCCTTTATACGTAGAGAACAATACTCTGCTACCATGTTACCAAAAGTATTTGGGTTTTTTTTTTAAATGTCACGACTTTAACAACTTTGGTAGATAGTTTTCAAAGGAATGTTCCTGCAAAATATTTTTGAAATCTAGCAGGTGGATTTTGAATAGAAAAAACTTAAGCTTTCCCTACATACATAGAGAAAAACACTGCTCTTTAGTGGCCAAGTTTGTTTATTTTTCTCTTACAAATGTCAAGACTTAAACAACTTTGGTAGAATAGAATGTTTTCCAAGGAAAGTTTCAGTAAAATTTTTTTGATATCTGGCAAGCAGGTAATGATCAGATTTTAAAATGTGGGTAAGGATTTAAACAATTTACAAGAGGTCAATGCTAGAATGCTAGAATTTGTTTTTCAGATGTTTTTATTTCTTGATACAAAAATTTATACACCAATGACACCTTTAGTATAATAAAGTGAATGATAAGGATTTTGCAGACTGATTTCAGACTGGTACAGAGAGAACGGAAGATAGTCACAACATACTGATCTAGATTGAGCCTGTTGAAGATGTCCTCTGTTGTTTCCAGAACCTTGTCAACATATTCTATCTTGTTAGGATAACACTTGAGGGCAAGGTTGATCAGCGCCACCTGTAGTGATACGATGTCCTCTGGGGGCATGTCCGACCGATTCTGCAAGCATGCAAGGCAAAATTTACATGTTATTTGACTATATCTGGGCAAATTTCCAGCATACAAGATCCTTTTCTGAATCATCAAAGCTTATAAACAATGATGTTTTTTTTGGACTGGTGGTCAACAGTTGGAAGTGATTGTTAACAAAAATCCATTATATGGCTGACTTTGGTAGGTATTGAGATTTCTCTTCTAATTCCTGGTATTAACTGAGCGATCTGTGAAGAAGTAACCATTGTGAAATCCATTGGTCGGAGATGTATGAATTGCATGATCTTCTGGGAAAAGATGTCAAATTTACCTAAATGACTTGTGCAGTCTGTTGGGAAAAGTTAAATTCATTTGTATGACTTGCACAAATTTTGGGAGAAGATGTCAAATTTATTTGCAAAACTTGCACAATCTTTTGGGAAAAGATGTCAAATTGAAGTGTAAGACTTTTGCAATCTTTTAGAAAAAGATGTCAAATTTACCTGTATAACTTGCACAATTTGTTGGGAGAAGATGTCAAATTTACCTGTATAACTTGCACAATCTGTTGGGAGAAGATGTCAAATTTACCTGTATAACTTGTGCAATCTGTTGGGAGAAGATGTCAAATTTACCTGTATAACTTGTGCAATCTGTTGGGAGAAGATGTCAAATTTACCTGTATAACTTGCACAATCTGTTGGGAGAAGATGTCAAATTTACCTGTATAACTTGTGCAATCTGTTGGGAGAAGATGTCAAATTTACCTGTACAACTTGTGCAATCTGTTGGGAGAAGATGTCAAATTTACCTGTATAACTTGTGCAATCTGTTGGGAGAAGATGTCAAACAGCTGTATTTCTGATGGGATACCAGATCCCTCCTCATTCTGTGCAAACTGAGCTAACCTGAAGCACAGTAATTTGTTTCTTTTTTGAATAGATATTTAAAATCAAGATTACACTGTTTTAATTTTGAATAAGATATTATCAAGACAAACATTCTTAGCATTCTCAATTGATATAAACTTGTGATTGTGGAGTGATGTAACATAACAAACAATCAAAAGATGTTTCAGAGCTGTACTTGATTTTAATGACTTGACCAAAAAACTTCCCCACAATTCCAAGTAAAAATGGTGCCAAATTGAATGAAGTGCACTCAGAACCAAATAGTCATTCAAAAACATCACCATGCAGGCTTTTCAAACTGTATAGTCAATAATTTACAGTACTTTAAAACACCAGTAATACAACACCTCAGCTTACCTGTCAATTAAGGAGATAATGATGTTTTTCACATTGACACTGGCATGAAGTTCTGCACATGCTCTCAGAAAAGGGCTGAGTGTCTGTAGGTGGAAGTCATCAGGGAATACCTACAATACAACACAACTTACTGTTCATGTTTCATGGTTAGGCAGATAACATCAACATATCATGATCTGCTTAGTTAACTATAGTTTTCTTTTCTGTCAAATCAAAGACCTATATATACAAAATAGATATGCATTATCACGTTTTTTACATTCCCCAAAATGAGACTTTTTTCAGGAAAACTACTCAATGTTATAAACACAACAAAATATTTTATTACCAGATGCACTGTATGAATGTCATCTTATTATTTTGTTGTGTTTCACAATTTGCTTTAATTGAACTATTGCCAAGTAAACAGCAAGAAATGTTGTCCTCTTGCAGTCTGATGCAATCAGAATCTCCACAGTTTATTTTTGACAGCATATCCTGAACACTTTGACAATACATGACTTTGCAGAAATTCTCAATGATGCTAATGTTACTGGAAGGTGACAAGTTATGACCATTACCAACATTTAATCTGTTAATGAAACAATTATGTCAAGGTGATTCGCCATTTTGTAACAGTCAAAACTGTTGTCCCTATGTGTCAAGTATGATATTCTGAAGGTCCAAGGCCAGAAGATGTCATCCCCTCCACCTCAAGTCTCAACAGTTTCAACACAGTTTTCAAAAAACACATTAATCACGATTGATTCTTATTTCATGATAATCATGTACACAATAACTTTCAAAGTTTCTTTTCATCGGCTGACGATACCATGTTTCATGCCAGTCAATGCAATACAATTCTCAGTCTGTCTACAGATGATGGAAAACAACTGTAATGTAGACTTCTCAGCATGAAGATAATAATGCTGGATGTCAACTTATGAATGATGGAGAAAATATTCCTAAATACTGTGGAATCAACTTTAACTGTGTCTGGGTTTATTTTCTTGCATTAAGCAAATATGACTGATGCAGAAAATTTTAACATTTTTTTAAATATAGCCATATCTTGAACATGTGTTCACTGATGCCGGCATGAAATGATTATTTGCAGCTTGAGCACAATCATCATTCTCCATGAAATGAAACAAGAAAATAAAATCTGTGATTGTTTTATGCCATATCAATAAAAACTATTGATGATATGTTTTAAAATCACTTTTACCACTTATCTTAATCAAAATAAAATGTTTGCAATTATGGCCAGCAAGATCCAACTATGTATGCTATTTGTTTAACAAATTCTGTTGGAAATGAATGATCAGTTAAAATGGGACGGATTCATATTGGATAAGTATGAGCACTTATCTCCATCCGATGTATGACCAGTAGATCCTGATCAGCCTCCACAGCTTATCAGTCATATCAGGATCTACACGGTTTGCTTCTTGGTTAGAAACAACCGTATGAATCTACAAGAGCCAGTCGGAAACGCCTGCAAGCTCGACTATTCGAAGTCAGACATATTTAAGCACATTTTAAACTGGGCTTCATTTAAACTGGGAAGTAATTCAAGAGTTTATGACACCCAACACACACACATGAACAAAAGTTTCTTAATCTAAGTTAGGAAATCAATAAATTACACTTAATTTATTATTGTAGTTTTTTAAGAGTGTTTACACAACCCAGCCCATACACCCCTGATCCCAAACCCATCAACCCACTATCCCTGCCCACCTAAAGTGATGTGGTGAGGTGTGGTGTAGTATAGTATGGTATGGTATGCTGGTTGCTGTTGTTGGTGGTGTTGGTGTAGTTGCTGTTGTTGGTATTGTTGTTGGTGTTGGTAGTGGTGGTGTTGTTGGTGGTGGTGGTGGTGTTGTTGGTGGTAGTGTTGTTATGTTGGTGTTGTTGTTAGTGTTGTTAGTTGTTGGTGTTGTTGATGCTATTGTTGGTGTTGATGTTGGTGGTGGTGTTGTTGTTGGTGGTGTTCGTGTTGTTGGTGATGGTGTTGTTGGTGGTGGTGTTTTTGTTTGTGGTGGTGTTTACGGTATAGTTGGTGGTGGTGTTGATGGTGGTGTTGTTGTTGTTCTTTGTGTTATTGTTGGTTGTCTTGTTGGTGTTGTTGTTGTTGGTGGTGGTAGTGGTGTTGTTGTTGTTGGTGGTGGTGGTGGTGGGGGTGTTGTTGGTGGTGTTGTTGACAGTGTTGTTGGTGGAGTTGTTGTTGTTATTTGTGTAATTGTTGCTTCTGTTGTTTGTGTTGTTGTTGTTGTTGTATGTGGTGGTGGTGGTGTTGTTGCTTTTGGTGGTGTTGTTGTTTGTGGTGTTGTTGTTGGTGGTGTTGTTATTGGTGATGGTGTTGTTGGTGGTGTTGGTGGTATTGTTGTTGTTGTTGGTGGTGGTGGTATGTGGTGGTGTGGAGGTGGTGGTTTGGTGGTGGTGTTGTTTGTAGTGGTGGTATGTGGTGGTGGTGGGGGTGATGGTGGTGTGGTGTGGTGGTTGTGTGGTGGTGGTGGTGGGGGGTGCTGGGGGTGGTGTGGTGTGGTATGTGGTTGTGTTGTGTTGTGTGTGTTGTGTTGTGTTGTGTTGTGTTGTGTTGTGTTGTGTTGTGGTGTGGTGTGGTGTGGTGTGGTGTGGTATGGTACGGTACAGTACAGTACAGTACAGTACAGTACAGTACAGTACAGTATAGTATAGTATTACCACTCAACACTTTCATCCAAAGTATGTTAAGTAAATCTGTTTTAAACCTTTTCTATAGCATTACCTATGAAAAACACTAACACTGAAACTTTAACCATAATTTCTAAGTCTTAATTCTAATTTCAAAGTGAAAAAGGGCAAAAATTAAATATAAAAAGCAAGGATGAGTTATGGGCCTTTGAACATCAACCTGATGTATGATAAAATAAAGGTATACAAACTTTAAAAGATGCGGTTTTAATAGAATGAAAGTTATGAGGTTTCACCATCTTGCACGTAAACTTAAACCTTAATTTCTAATTCTAAAAAGCGCAATAATTTGATAAAAATCAAAGGAAGAGTTATGGTTCTTGGCAAACATAGTCAGGGTCATGATAAAGAACAAATTTCTAAGTTGTAGTACAAAGAAGTATGAAAGTAACTAGCTTGCATGCAAACTTTAACCTTAAATTCTAAGTGAAAAGGGGCAATAATTTAAAATAAAATCACAGAAAGAGTTATGGTTCTTGGCATACATAGTCAGGGTCATGATGGTGAACAAGTGTCTTTTGTTTCAAAGCTATAGTACAAGAAGTATGAAAGTAACTAGCTTGCATGCAAACTTTAACCAGAAATTTTAAGTTGAAAAAGGGCTATAATTTGATTAAAAATTAAAGAAAGAGTTATGGTTCTTGGAATACATAGTCGGGGTCATGATGGTAAACAAGTGTTGAAAGTTTCAAAGCTATAGTACAAGAAGTATTAAAGAAACTAGCTTGCACGCAAACTTTAACCTAAAATTCTAAGTCGAAAAAGGGCCATAATTTGATCAAAATGGAAGTAAGAGTTATGGTTCTTGGCATATCCACTCGGGATATGATAATGAACAAGTGCTGAAAGTTTCAAAGCTGTAGTATAAGTAGTATTGAAGTTATGTGTTTATACAGTACCTTGCACGCAAACTTTAACCTGAAATTCTAAGTCGAAAAAGGGCCATAATTTGAAAAAAATGGAAGTAAGAGTAATGGTTCTTGGCATATCCACTCAGGATATGATAATGACCAAGTGCTGAAAGTTTCAAAGCTGTAGTATAAAGAGTATGGAAGTTATGTGTTTGTACAGTAGCTTGCACGCAAACTTTAACCTAGAATTCTAAGTCAAACAAGAAGCTGTGTTCGGAAAACACATATGCCCCCGGTAGCGAAGTTTGTAACGATACAAATTTTAAATGATAGCACAGTGTTTAAACTGCAACTAAAATCACAAGTTAGTTCTAAATAATGAAAATAACCGTCTGGTGCCAGAACCTGTACATGAAAAGAATTTATCATAACAAGAGCCAGTCGGAAACGACTGCATGCTCAACTATTTGAAGTCAGACATATTTAAGCACATTTAAAACTGGGCTTCATTTAAACTGGGGAGTGATTCAGGAGTTTATGACACCCAACACACATACATGAACAAAAGTTTCTTAATCCAAGTTAGGAAATCAATAAATTACAGTTACTTTATTATTGTAGTTTTTTTAGAGGGTTTACACAACCCAGTCCATACACCCCTGATCCCGCACCCATCAACCCACTATCCCTGCCCACCTATAGTGATGTGGTGAGGTGTGGTGTAGTATAGTAAGGTATGGTATGCTGGTTGCTGTTGTTGGTGGTGTGGGTGTTGTTGGTATTGTTGTTGGTGTTGGTAATGTTGGTGTTGTTGTTGGTGTAGTTGTCAGTGTTGTTGTTGGTGTTGTCAGTTGTTGGTGTTGTTGATGCTATTGTTGTTGGTTGTTGGTGTTGTTAATGCTATTCTTGTTGGTGGTGGTGTTGTTGTTGGTGGTGTTGTTGACGGTGTTCTTGGTGGTGTTGTTGACGGAGTTGTTGGTGGTGTTGTTGACGGTGTTGTTGGTGGTGTTGCTGACGGTGTTGTTGGTGGTGTTGTTGACATTGTTGTTGACAGTATTATTGTTGGTGGTGTAGTGGGTAGGTGGTGGTGTGGTGTGAGATGGGGTGGTGTGGTGGGGGTGGTGGGGGTGGGGTGGTGGTGGTGGGGGTGGTGGTGTGGTGTGGTGTGGTGTGGTGTGGTGTGGTGTGGTGTGGTGTGGTATAGTATAGTATAGTATAGTATAGTATAGTATAGTATAGTATAGTATAGTATAGTATAGTATAGTATAGTATAGTATAGTATAGTATAGTATAGTATAGTATAGTATAGTATAGTATAGTATAGTATAGTATAGTATAGTATAGTATAGTATAGTATAGTATAGTATAGTATAGTATAGTATAGTATAGTATAGTATAGTATAGTATAGTATAGTATAGTATAGTATAGTATAGTATAGTATAGTATAGTATTGTATAGTATAGTATAGTAACCACTAGGCACTTTCACCAAAGTATGTTAAGTACATCTGTTTTAAACCTTTTCTATAGATTACCTTAGAAAAACACTAACATTGAAACTTTAACCATAATTTCTAAGTCTTAATTCTAATTTCTAAGCGAAAAAGGGCAAAAATCAAATAAAACAAGTTAACCATTTATATCCAAGTATAAAATGGGGAGATAATCCCAGAAAAAAGGTAGCCAGACTTACGTAACTTGTAAGGGTCATCATCTGTGCACTGTTAAGTATGTGTGTAAACTTTAATGCCAGATCTCTTTGTGGATATTGCGAAATATCCAACATGCCGAAATAAGTTAACCATTTTCTAAGTACAAAAAGGGGAGATAACACCAGAAATAAGGTACCCAGAGTTATGTAACTTGTCAGTGTCATGATCTGTGAACTGTTAAGTAAGTGTGTAAACTTTCATGCCAATGCTCTTTGTAGAAATTGAGAAATATCAAACTTGTCAAAAAATGTTAACCATTTATCTCTAAGTACAAATTGGGGAGAAAACTCCGAATTAAGATAGCCAGAGTTATGTAACTTGTCAGAGTCATACCCTGTGCACTGTATATTAAGTGTGTAAACTTTCATGCTAATGATCTTTGTAGAAATAGAAAAATATCCAACTTGACGAAACAGGTTAACCATTTTTCTAAGTACAAAAAGGGGAGATAACACCAGAAATAAGGTACCCAGAGTTATGTAACTTGTCAGGGTCATGACCTGTGAACTGTTAAGTAAGTGTCTAAACTTTCATGCCAATGCTCTTTGTAGAAATTCAGAAATGTCCAACTTGCCGAAAAATGTTAACCATTTATCTCTAAGTACAAATATGGGAGAAAACCCCGAATTAAGATAGCCAGAGTTATGTAACTTGTTAAGAGTCATACCCTGTGCACTGTATATTAAGTTTGTAAACTTTCATGCTAATGATCTTTGTAGAAATGGAAAAATATCCAACTTGCCGAAATAGGTTAACCATTTTTTTAAGTACAAAAAGGGGAGATAACACCAGAAATAAGGTACCCAGAGTTATGTAACTTGTCAGGGTCATGACCTGTGAACTGTTAAGTAAGTGTGTAAACTTTCATGCCAATGCTCTTTGTAGAAATTCAGAAAGATCCAACTTGCCGAAAAATGTTAACCAGACGGACGGACGGACGGACGTTCCGACGGACGGACGTACGGACGGACGGACGGTTCAATCACTAGATGCCGGGGGCATAAAAAGGGCCATAATTTGATCAAAATGGAAGTAAGAGTTATGGTTCTTGGCATATCCACTCAGGATATGATAATGAACAAGTTCTGAAAGTTTCAAAGCTGTAGTATAAGTAGTATTGAAGTTATGTGTTTGTACAGTAGCTTGCACGCAAACTTTAACCTGAAATTCTAAGTCGAAAAAGGGCCATAATTTGATCAAAATGAAAGTTAGATTTATGGTTCTTGGCACACACACTCAGGACATGATGATGAACAAGTGTGCCAAGTTTCAAAGCTGTAGCTATAGTAGTTTGTAAGATATAGGTATGTTGCATGCAAACTTTAACCAAAGCGGGACGGCGACGCCGACGCCGACACCTAAGTGAGTAGAATAGCTTGACATATTCTTCGAATAGTCGAGCTAAAAAGCAACTAGTGTAGATACTGGTCAAACTGCACGGATGTGTGGGCTGATCGGGATCTTCACTGGTTGCACACATGATAGAATCAGTATGTATTGGGTAAAGGGTTAAAGCTGGGTAAATCCCTACTTTACCTGAATGATACACTCCATCAGATATTCCTGGGCAATGGCATCCCTACAACTGACCACTTGTTCTAACACACCTGGTAACACATTCTGCAACATACCAGATTTATCATTCATTTACATAATTTGGCAACTAATACAAAACGTTGCTTCTCTAAAAATACTTCATAAAATCAAATTTAAACAACATATAATGTAAATTTTTCAACAAGGAATTGGAGTACACTCTTTTAACTTGAAACATAACATAACATAATCATTTTTCACTTCTTTTATGAAACTGCGGTTAAAACAATGTTGTGCCTGTTTGTTTACATTTTAACAAGTGTATGAATCCATACTAGTAGTAAGTGCACAAGCATTTAAACATTGAGGTGAATTTTAAATCTAATTGATGAATCTATTTTTTGACCCAAAGGTGCTATACAATAACCAAATGTGGCAAGGGGTCATTTCTTGCCAAACTGAAGAAAAACCCTAAATGCACAATATTATCTCAGATACAAACTGAGGCTACTTTCTGTCGTGTAATACTGAGAACCAACCTTTTTGTATTTATTCATGTCAATACATTCCAGCTGGCTGAGACGGACCAGATTTGTGCCAACTAAGATGCGTAACTCTTGCCGTTCCCGTTCCCGTTTCTCCTTGTTACGCGTGTGTCCTTGATGCTGCATTCTCACCCACAGCTTGTTCATCTCCGAGAAATTGAGCAGAATAAAATCTACGGAATCGGAGATTGTGCCACCTTCATACTCTCCAGAACTAGAATATAAAAGAAGTTGAACTTTATATATTTATTTTTTAACACACTATAATCATATTGTTAAAACTAAATGGGTAATATTATGTGAAAATACTCTAACTTATATATTCATTGTTTTATCCTGTTCATTTACCCATTAACAACAAAATGTGCAGGCTGATCTTTAAAGTAAAGGGATAAGAACATAGAAGTTCTGCATTTCAGCTGACTAAACAACAGTTGGTACAATGTATATCATTGCAGCATGAATAGATTACTTACCAGTCAGAAAAGTTGCCACATTTATTTAATTGTACAGGCATTCAATTTCACTGGGAAGGCACTTTGTGTGTTTTTGCCAAAGTCAACAATTTTTACACAAAATGAATATTTTTCCAGGTTTAATTCAGCTCATTTTTTACCCTGATACATGCTGAATCTAATAACTGACAAATAACAGTGGTCAGACAGTCACCCAATCAATGATTCCTTATTCCTAAATAAAAATGATAAAATGATTTTAGTTTGACTCCATGTAAATCACTTTTGGCTAGTACAGTAAGATTTCTCAGAAGGGATCACTTAGAGGTACACTGTTTGATAATCACAGTTAACCCTTTCCTGTATAGATACACCTTTATTGCTAGGGTGAACAGTTTAGATCCAGATCAGCCAGCACATCCGTGCCATCTGATCAGGATCTAAACTATTCGCTTTTTGAATCATTAGGTTATTACTGACCAAAAAGTGACCAGTGCAGATCCTGATCAGACGGCACGGATGTGCCGGCTGATCTGGATCTACACTGGTCGCACATGCATAAAAATGCGTATATATCATGGAAAGGGTTAATACAGTGGCTATGTACCTTGGTTCTACCTCTACATCTGGGAGGACATTTTTAGTGCACTGCAGCAGGTAATTTCTGAGGAAGAGGCCACGCAGGGGATGCTGTACTCCACGACACATCTCAACCAGATCCTTCAAAATGTCCTTGCGAGATAATTCATTTGTTTTGATGTACACAACACCAACTGTGATCAAAAGATACCTGAAATAAAACAAGTCTACACTATAATTGAATTTTAAAATCAAACAATTTATAAATGTGTGGACCTTTCAAATGGTCAAGTCTAAACCTGCAATTTTCATCATCCTTAAAAAATGTTTGTTTTTAGTCAGACTTTGATTTATTTATCGACTTTATTCATCAATTTTATATCAGGTCACTTTTCAAAACTGGCCCAGCTCAATTTTTGTTAAACCGTGTTTTTTTTCTTGATATGCATAGGTAGAGAATTTCCTACCTACTCAGCCCAATATCTCGGCTTAGGGCATCTGCAAACAAACACTGTTTTAAAGTGACTTTCCATTAGGGATGTGATCGGTTACAGGTTTTGTAACCAGTAAATCGAAACTTGTAACTAATTGCTTAATAACCGGTTAACCAGATGAACAGTTCAAACTTTCCATAATTAATATGAACCTTAAAATTACATCCAAAATAAACTTTTTAATAATTTTCATAGTGTTAAAATTGTTATTTGTGTATGTTTTTAACTCATCAATATGACTTTATGACTGAAGAATTTCTTTTGTATGTTGCTAAATATTGTATTGGAAATTTTACCATCACTTTAATGTTGGCCTATATTAAGAAAGATGTTTCATAGAAGGATGTGCAAATGGTTTGATGCATATAAACTGGTAAACAATGATAAATCTGCAAAAAAGGTGATAATAATATAGAATTATTCTAAAAACATTTAAAAGATAGTGCTTGAACAACACAACATCACTGATGCTGTGTTCAACCATATGTTGATTGGTATGATATTTGATTATTTTCATTTGGGTTCGGATAACAGTCGGGTTGTTTAAACAATCTGACTGGTTTTTTTTTATATCCTGATGAATACCATCAAATATTGATTTAATCCTTAAATTTACACACATTAATACACTCATTTATACAGAATCTATGAGAAGAATTGCTGATATTAGGGCCTTTATTGAATCGCTGTTGGAAAAGCCACGCTACCAACAAAGTGAATAATGGCACACTTTTTCGCAGTAACTTGTGGCCAAATGTGCATGCTCTCAGACATCAAATGTCAAAAGATTGGGCACAATCCAATAAATTGTGAGCAGCGTTTACTGTAGACATGCCTTGAAAAGTAATATGTCACAGTGTGTACTATCAGCAATTATAATTCATTCAACATTCAGTTGAATTATAAAAATCACTGATAATTGGGTGTGCAAGTTCATGCAGTTAAGGTGGATGAACAGGTTACTCACCCAATTTTGATGTCAGAAGTTAAATGTAGTTTAAATCATATGAAATTTGGTCAGAATAATGTGTGAGGATCGGTTTACTGAGTGATCGTGTATAATCTTTAATGTGACGTCGTTTATCCGGACTCTGAATTTATGACCTTTTAATCTTATGCAAAAAATAACACGAATACACACATTGTTTATTTTCTATTTCGAAAATATAAACATCTGGCAATCACATTAAAAAATAACAATAGTTCACCATCTGCTAGGGGTACGCTAAAAACGGTGCCAAAAAGCTCATGAATACTAAAATCATATTATACTTGTAAGGTGCATCTTCAAGGCAAATTCCTTATTATTTTGGAGTAATCTACTTAGTTACATCTCTAAGTTTATGGAGAAATGGATGAAATCAGGGTGCCTTCATAAATGGCATTATTACCAGCAAGTGGAAATATTTTGGATATTTCAATAAACTGATCCTCACACATTATTCTGACCAAATGTCATAATATTTAAACTACATTTAACTACATTTAATTTTTGATGTCAAGATTGAGTGTGCAAGGTGTCCATCTACCTTAAACTGTGGAGGTTGTGCAGAGATGAATTATCCTAGTTACCTGTTAAAATAACACACAAATACATTGACCTTCATATGAATATAATATTAACAGAGATTTAGGTTAATGGATGCAAGTATAACTAGCACACATTAGAAAATAAAACAGCAGTAACCAAACATAGGGCACATTAACTTAAAAAACTATTTGTGACTTAAACCATTATCTTAATACTTTATTAAGTACAAACTAATAAATTGTGAATGGCGGGCAATAAAGATAATGGCATAATCTCTTGCCTAGAACCACGCAATTGCAGGAAGTAGAGCTAAAGTTAGTTTTCAAATTATTCCATCTTGTGTATTGTTTGTTTGTTTGTTTGTTGGTTTGGTTCCACTACATGCATTTCTGTTTTGATCATAAAGTTTGTTTGTGTTTACATTAGCTTCAGTCCTGATACGCAGAAGATTATTTTTCACGAGGGAAAAATTTCTCACAATAATGGCTTTTACCTCTACAAGCCTTTCTCAAACATAAAACCCTTCTGGGATTTATTCAGAAGTGCTATTCAGCCTCTTTAAATGGAAAAAAAAAAACATGAATTACATAAACTTGTCATTTCCCTTAGCTGATACCTATAATGGTAAATTAACTTTAAACCTTTCAAATTATTAGATATAAAATGCCAATATAAAATATAAGAGTATAGCCAGGCCTAACATTGTATTTAGATAACAGATAATGGACTGTTTTAATTCAACCTGTTTTATTGGACTTTTAACCTCATAGAAAGCAATTCTGATAATGACACTTTAAATATGAAATGCAGCCATAAAGCTCTGGACAGTTGTCATCAAAAACGTCAAAATAAGTTATTTTCAGTAATAAGTTTTATGTTATAAATTTGTTCAGCCATTAACAAGAAAAATAGCCTTCAAAAATATTTTTGGAATTCAGAGATTTTGTAAATTTAGACAAAACAAGTGGGCTATGATGGCTCTGAAGCACTAACCTAGAGATACATGTATTCATATCTACCGAATATCTAAACCCTAGCCAATCTAGCTTCAGAACAGTTATAAATTTATCATGGCATCCTCTGTAGGATCGCTATAGACCATATATTGTAAAGAAAGTCCAAACCACAGATAACCATATTATTAATGAAGCAACACATCTTAAACAATTTTGGTAAAGGGTAACCAAAAGAACATTCAATTTTCACTCTTTAACTCTTTCCTCCATAGACACACATTTATTGCGTGAGAGAACAGTGTAGATCCAGATCAGCCGGCACATCCGTGCCATCTGATCAGGATCTAGACTGTTTGCTTTATGATTCGTTGGGTTATTTCTGACCAAAAAGTGACCAGTGCAGATCCTGATCAGATGGCACGGATGTGCTGGCTGATCTGGATCTACACTGGTATCACATGCGTAAAAATGAGTATATATAGAGGAAAGAGTTCATTTAAAGTTCAAAAAGGGACAAAATCCAAGATTTTCAAAATGTTCCAAGATTGTGAACAACTGCTGCATGAAGTTCAGGCCTTTTTCTGTGCATACCATGGGTCTAACTATCTGACCCATTCTTAATGCAAATTTCGACTAATTTTTCACCCAAATTTCAAAAAAAATAATTCCCAATTGAAAGCTGAATATTTGATGCTGAACTGTTTGCATAATCCAGGTGCCTGGTGCAAGAGTCTATATAGCATGTTTTGGGATGGTACAGTACAGAATTTATCAGTAGCTTTCCAGTTCCTTTCCATTTTCGGTAAGAAGAACTTTGTGAAACTGCAAAAATTATTCATAGAAATAAGGAAAGTAGACACCATCGGTTCTAAATCGTAAAAATGTTTATGGTTAACACTATGTAAAAAAACGTCAACATCCAGTAATACCGGCCTGGGCAATACATTTAGGAAGAAATCTTCGGAAGATGGCAGGAACAAAAGTGAAAGTACCAGAGTGTCGTGTTTGTCGCATACAATGTAGCAATGCAACAGCCGCTAAACGGTGCTCGGTAAAAACTGGAACCAGTTAGAAGAGATCTAAAGAGAAGCAACTTCAAATCATATGGAAACAAATTTTCGAATTCGTCCGTCAAATGTTTCAAACATTTCAAACATTTTCAATTTACTTTATGTCAGATTTTCATCTATAAGTCCATATACGCAGACAAAATGAACTTTTTTAATTAGTTATAACTATTTACCTTCCAATCTTCCCAAAGTCAGACTCGTTATAAACCGTCAACATAGTGTTTTTCATCATTTTCCAAAGAACGAATTCAGGCATTTTAGTACCCAAACAAATGTCTCATAAGCAGGGGAGGTAATTCCTAACAAATTAGAATTGAGCAAAAATTCGGTAAGATATCTAGTTTTATCACAATGCAGATGAACATTTAACTTCAGATTTAATACCTGAATCATTTGTAGTCATAAATTGGGACAATTAGACTTTAATTTTATACAAAAACTGAATTCTCTTCCAACCTGTTTCATACTCAATTTGTTTCATACAATATTTCTGAGAAATGCAAAGCTGCATTTTCTTTCAATAATATGTATTCATGTTAACATTTTGCCAATTGCTTATTCATTAATTATATCAAGAGTTTTTATTAACAAAGAAATTTGAGGTTTTGCAGTGAACTTCAACACATTTTCTCTGCATCATAGACTCTGCCATACAACTCAAATTCCAAGACTTAGTTTTTGAACTGATAGTGTTATGAGCCATTACTTACATAAGGGCAGTGTGTCTCGGGTATGATAGATTTTGAATATTTATTAGTAACTTACATTTATCATGTTAGAATTTCTGAAATATATTGATATTATGACTATTGTAATGTTGGTGGGACTGGGGTTATTTTACTTTAAATGTTTTGCCAGATTTCTGTCCATGTTCATCAATTTGTTTATGCTTTCTATTATAAAAATACTTTAAAACATGTCTGTAGTAACAGATATATCAAATTTTCACACAAAATGAATGAAATTTGAACAGTAACAAATATCATGGTACAAGTATGTTTTTTGTTTATTTTGTTGCCAATTTCCATTGCCCTCCCCGACATACTAAAATGATGACACTGACAAAAACATCATTGAAAATCAACAAGTACAAGTAAAATTGATTTGTACATAGCTGATTTGTATGCAGAACAATTGTTTGTGATTTCTATATCTTTATTTGCTTAGATAATAATTAGAAATCTATAGAGGTCAGAATTTCCTTGAAATTAAATATTGACATTTGTAGGTTGATTTGTTTGTAATTTCTGGTCCATCAAAAAATTATGTTATACATCAACATGGTCAAACTGTGTTTTCTTAATTGGCATGACTGACCCTTTCAGAAAATGTTTAGTTTTGTACAAATTTTGTCATTTATTAAAATGAGTGGGTGGTTGTTGCTGATGTCATGGTTTTGTATTACACCATGCACATAATCGTAGTAACACTATTCTGTAGTCTAACTAGGACCACCTCTTATTACCTCAAGAACTGTATCAATACAATCCACATTGATGCAGATTGTGTCATTACATAGTCCTGGGACATTTTTAACCACCTGTCTTCAATATTATGGTACTTATTCTGTCAGGTCGAGTTTTTCTTCAAATTGAAAAAATGTCATTTATGAGCATGCCACACCCCCTTTCTTTAAACTTTATTTACTTTTTTATTTTTTAACCAATTTTAATTTTGTTTTCAGTTTTATACTTCAAAATAACCAGAGTGATAGGAAATGTTAAAACATCCAGTAGTTATTTATTAGAAAAAAATCCTGTTGCATTGCTAAATGATACATTATCTGAATCTGATATCTGAATCGGACATTAGAGTGATTTGTTAAAACTTTGTGATGTGTTCAGAGATGCAAAGACCTGCAAGCTTGATATTTTAACTGTGTTTCTTAGAGTTCAATTTAATGTCAAAGTTCAAGTGAGCTTACGACAAGAGACAGATGA
Source organism: Corbicula japonica (assembly GCA_038501625.1). Classification (NCBI taxonomy): domain Eukaryota; kingdom Metazoa; phylum Mollusca; class Bivalvia; order Venerida; family Cyrenidae; genus Corbicula; species Corbicula japonica. Next base: position 1,428,054 of record JAZAYU010000053.1, read on the forward strand.
TGGTCATTCAAAAGCACAAATGTAATTGTGTGATATATTTTATGTTTCTCCTAACTTCAAATAAAGAGGTTTTTGTACCTTTTTTTGTAGGATTTAATTCTTTATTGTTAAGATGTAGCAGCATGATTTTGCTACAACTGACAGTTTCATAGATTCCCAAATTGGTTATTTGACAGATGAATATTTTCCCAATTTTGAAAGTTTCTCGATGCAAATTTCCCAATTTTGAAAGGGTCTTTTTCCCAAAATAGCCAGAAAAAGGCCTAAAGTTTGAAAGAAATAATGAGCTTGCATGTAAACTTTAACTAGAAGTGTAATGTTGACAATGAAGCTAACTAATCATTGTAACTATGGGAAGTTTTCAAAGTAGTTTGACCATATGAAATTTAGACAAATAGTACATGGACAAATTCACCAAATTAAAGACATGCTTCTGGTAAAATGTAGCACATGGTTGGCGAATAGCCTAATTCAGTTACAAATTTGGAAGATGTAATTCATCTGGAAATTTTAAGTCAGATATGAAACAAATTATGCTATTTGTAATTGTTGGCAAGCTACACTCATTCAGAAGTCTAAGAAAGACATGGGAAGAACAGTCAGTGCAGTTTTTATACAGCCCTATATTCAATGACTGACTGTATTTTAATAAAAAACTGTGCACATGCATGAAATTACTTACAGCCTTGGAACGATGTTGCCTGCATACTGCACGAGTTCATACAGGTCTGAAACTTTACGTCCTTTCTGAAACTCGTCCACTAAATACAGCTCTAAATGTCGTAACTCATCAGATATCGACATATCTTATCAATGTTAAGAAAAAGCATTCATGTTTAACCATTTGGTTTATAAGATCCACATCAAGTCCATAAAATGTCAACAACTCAGGTCAGGAGCTGAGGATTCAACATGTGCTATCACTTTTTAAAATGATGAAAAGAAAAAAATCATAACAGTAATTCTTTCAAAATGACACAATTATTACCCCTTTCCTTGATATATATGCATTTTTACGCGTGTGCGACCAGTGTAGATCCAGATCAGCCGGCACATTCGTGCCGTCTCATCAGGATCTGCACTGGTCGCATTTTGTTCAGAAATAACCTAATTAATCAAATAGCGAATATTTTAGATCCTGATCAGACGGCAACGATGTGCCGGCTGATCTGGATCTAAACTGTTCGCCCTAGCAATAAAGGTGTATCTATACAGGAAAGGGTTAACTATTCATGGTTAATCTAGCGAAGTGCAAAGAAAAATATGAAGCTAATCAATGTTCTATGGTAAAAACCCCTGAGTACCAATCTAGTGCTGGAACTTTATTTTGATCTGGAATTTTTCTGACAGCAAAATAATAATATACAAAGTCAGTAAGCAAAAAGTATAACGGATAGAATTATCTCCTGCAATGACAATTTGTTGATGTGATGGGTAAAGAGGCTGGACACCAAGCTTTCTCAGTCAGACAAGGTTCCTGTTTAAACATAAAATATTACCAGATCCTGATGTCAAATGCATTTTTTTTTAATTTGAAAAAGAGGGTGGGAGTCATTTGAAACAAGAGGGCCATGATGGCCCTTTATCGCTCACCTGTGTACAACAAAGTTATTTTTAGTAACAGTGACCAAGACCCAGATGACCCATATTCGAACTCATCCGAGAAATCATTGGGACAAACATCCTGACCAAGTTTCATGACAATCGGAGCAAAAATGTGACCGCTAGAGTGTTAACAAGAAAATTCTATTTTTAGTAACAGTGACCTAGTTTTTTGGACCCAGATGACCCATATTTGAACTCGTCCAAGAAATCATTGGGACAAACATCCTGACCATGTTTCATGACAATCGAGGCAAAAATGTGAACGCTAGTGTTAACAAGAAAATTCTATTTTTAGTAACAGTGACCTAGTTTTTGGACCCATATTCGAACTCGTCCAAGAAATCATTGGGACAAACATCCTGACCAAGTTTCATGACAATCGGAGCAAAAATGTGATCGCTAGAGTGTTAACAAGAAAATTCTATTTTTAGTAACAGTGACTTAGTTTTTAGACCCAGATGACCCATATTCGAACTCGTCCGAGAAATCATTGGGACAAACATCCTGACCAAGTTTCATGACAATCGGAGAAAAAATGTGACCACTAGAGTGTTAACAAGAAAATTCTATTTTTAGTAACAGTGACCTAGTTTTTGGACCCAGTTGACCCATATTCAAACTCATCCGAGAAATCATTGGGACAAACATCCTGACCAAGTTTCATGAACATCAGAGCAAAAATGTGACTGCTAGAGTGTTAACAAGAAAATTCTATTTTTAGTAACAGTGACCTAGTTTTTGGACCCAAATTACCCATTTTCGAACTCGTCCGAGAAATCATTGGGACAAACATCCTGACCAAGTTTCATGACAATCGAAGCAAAAATGTGACCGCTAGAGTGTTAACAAGAAAATTATATTTTTAGTAACTGTGACCTAGTTTTTGGACCCAGATGACCCATATTCGAACTCGTCTGAGAAATCATTGGGACAAACATCCTGACCAAGTTTCATGACAATCAGAGCAAAATTGTGACCACTAGAGTGTTAACAAGAAAATTCTATTTTTAGCAACAGTGACCTAGTTTTTGGACCCAGATGGCACATATTCGAACTCGTCCGAGAAATCATTGGGACAAACATCCTGACAAAGTTTCATGACAATCGGAGAAAAAATGTGACCGCTAGAGTGTTAACACGAAAATTCTATTTATAGTAATGGTGACCTAGTTTTTGGACCCAGATGACCCATATTTGAACTTGTCTGAGAAATCATTGGGACAAACATCCTGACCAAGTTTCATGACAATCGGATCAAAAATGTGACCGCTAGAGTGTTAACAAGAAAATTCTATTTTTAGTTACAGTGACCTAGTTTTTGGACCCAGATGACCCATATTCGAACTCGTCCGAGAAATCATTGGGACAAACATCCTGACCATGTTTCATGACAATCGGAGCAAAAATGTGACCGCTAGATTGTTAACGAACTAAGTGTGGACGGACAACGGACATTCATCGATCCTAATAGCTCACCCTGAGCCAGCTCAGGTGAGCTAAAAAAAGGGTGGGAGTTACAAACGACACAAACCCCCTTCACTCACTGCATCTTTTTAATTTATAGGGTATGTTTGAAAAACAAGAGGGCCATGATGGCCCTATATCGCTCACCTGAGTACAAAAGTACTCTCAGCTTGTGGTTTCAGACAAGAAGATTTTTAAAGTTTTTCCTATTCAAGTCTATATAAAATGAAGTGACCCCTGGGAAATAATTTGAACAATCTATGTAGAGTTCTACTAGAGGATGCTAAATGCCAAATATCTAAGCTCTAGGCCTTGTGGTTTCAGACAAGAAGATTTTTAAAGTTTTTCCTATATAAGTCTATGTAAAATGAAGTGACCCCTGGGGCGGGGCCAATTTTGACCCCTGGGAAATAATTTGAACAATCTTTGTAGAGTTCCACTAGAGGATGCTAAATGCCAAATATCTAAGCTCTAGGCTTTGTGGTTTCAGACAAGAAGATTTATTATGTTTTTCCTATATAAGTCTATGCAAAATGAAGTGACCCCTGGGGCGGGGCCAATTTTGACCCCAGGGAAATAATTTGAACAAACTTTGTAGAGTTCCACTAGAGGATGCTAAATGCCAAATATCTAAGCTCTAGGCCTTGTGGTTTCAGACAAGAAGATTTTTTAAGTTTTTCCTATATAAGTCTATGTAAAATGAAGTGACCCCTGGGGCGGGGCCAATTTTGACCCCAGGGAAATAATTTAAACAATCTTTGTAGAGTTCCACTAGAGGGTGCTAAATGCCAAATATTTAAGCTCTAGGCCTTGTGGTTTCAGACAAGAAGTTTTTTAATTTTTTCCTATATAAGTCTATGCAAAATGAAGTGACCCCTGGGGCGTGGCCAATTTTGACCCCAGGGAAATAATTTGAACAAACTTTGTAGAGTTCCACTAGAGGATGCTAAATGCCAAATATCTAAGCTCTAGGCCTTGTGGTTTCAGACAAGAAGATTTTTAAAGTTTTTCCTATATAAGTCTATGTCAAATGAAGTGACCCCTGGGGCGGGGCCAATTTTGACCCCAGGGAAATATTTTGAACAATCTTTGTAGAGATTCACTATAGGGTGCTAAATGCCAAATATCTAAGCTCTAGGCCTTGTGGTTTCAGACAAGAAGATTTATTATGTTTTTCCTATATAAGTCTATGCAAAATGAAGTGACCCCTGGGGCGGGGCCAATTTTGACCCCAGGGAAATAATTTGAACAAACTTTGTAGAGTTCCACTAGAGGATGCTAAATGCCAAATATCTAAGCTCTAGGCCTTGTGGTTTCAGACAAGAAGATTTTTTAAGTTTTTCCTATATAAGTCTATGTAAAATGAAGTGACCCCTGGGGCGAGGCCAATTTTGACCCCAGGGAAATAATTTAAACAATCTTTGTAGAGTTCCACTAGAGGGTGCTAAATGCCAAATATTTAAGCTCTAGGCCTTGTGGTTTCAGACAAGAAGTTTTTTAATTTTTTCCTATATAAGTCTATGCAAAATGAAGTGACCCCTGGGGCGGGGCCAATTTTGACCCCAGGGAAATAATTTGAACAAACTTTGTAGAGTTCCACTAGAGGATGCTAAATGCCAAATATCTAAGCTCTAGGCCCTGTGGTTTCAGACAAGAAGATTTTTAAAATTTTTCCTATATAAGTCTATGTCAAATGAAGTGACCCCTGGGGCGGGGCCAATTTTGACCCCAGGGAAATATTTTGAACAATCTTTGTAGAGATCCACTAGAGGGTGCTAAATGCCAAATATCTAAGCTCTAGGCCTTGTGGTTTCAGACAAGAAGATTTTTAAAGTTTTTCCTATATAAGTCTATGCAAAATGAAGTGACCCCTGGGGCGGGGCCAATTTTGACCCCAGGGAAATTATTTGAACAAACTTTGTAGAGTTCCACTAGAGGATGCTAAATGCCAAATATCTAAGCTCTAGGCCTTGTGGTTTCAGACAAGAAGATTTTTAAAGTTTTTCCTGTATAAGTCTATGTAAAATGAAGTGACCCCTGGGGCGGGGCCAATTTTGACCCCAGGGAAATAATTTGAACAATCTTGGTAGAGGACCACTAGGTGATGCTACACAGCAAATATCAAAGTTCTAGGCCTTACGGTTTCAGAGAAGAAGATTTTTAAAAATTTCATGTTCAAAATCTATTTTTAACCTCTGTGACCTAGATAGGCAATGGACTGGAACCATTTGAACAATTTTGGTAAAGCTTCATGCAAGTAACATTCCTGCCAAGTTTCAGCAAGATTGGCCCAGGAGTTCAGGAGAAGAAGTCGTTTGAAGAAAAAGTTGACAACGGACGCACGCACGGACGAGGGACATCAGGCGATCACAAAAGCTCACCATGAGCACTTCGTGCTCAGGTGAGCTAAAAAAGATATTAGGGGTTGAGAAGGACCCCTGCTGTAACACCCACTGCCTTTTGTACATTAAATGCTGTGTTTGGAAACTGACAAAAACTACAAAATGTAGATTTAATTATTTTTTTGTGGGAGGGAGGGTTGTTGAAGGAATGAGAAACATCCACCCACTAACACCCTGTCCAAACATTCTCTCAGTCAGAGTCTACTCATAAATTATATACTGATTAGTAAAAATTTTCAAAGTTCCTTTGAGTAGCTACACGTGAGCAACTGTGAAGAAATTCTCCAGATAGATGTTCTTTACATAAAGTTTGACCTTGAAAGTCTTGTGTCCTAGGCCTGTAAGTCAGTGTCCAGGTTCTTGGACAAAACACTCTGCCTCATTAAAGTGAACATTGGCTGTGGTCCCTTTATCTGATGCAAAGGATTTGTGTACAAATTTTGACATTTAATGTGACCTTGACCTGTAAATGAGGATCACAGTTCTTAGAAGCCAAACTCTGAATTACTGAGGTGAACGTTTGTGAAAAGTTTGGATAAGTTGCAATTTTGCACTAATTTATTTTGACCTTTTAAGCCCAATTGTGACCTTACCTTTGCTGAAGGGTCATGATTTTTGAACCCAACACTACTCTTTGTTGTTGTAAACATTTGTGTGAAATCTCTTGAGGGTTTGCAGAGATATGCTCATTACAAGATATTTTGTGAAGGACGAGTTATTTATATATCCATTATAAAGGATAGTGAATATAAATATATTAATATAACTATGTATTTTTTTAATTTGGATTGTAGCAAATAATAAACCAACTAACCAAGTGAATGAATAATAAATGTAGATTCAACAAAGGATACAGAGCTCATAGTAACTCTTGGGTGATAGCATTGATGTTCTTAGTTCTCCCAACATAGTCGAGGCATGCTTCAATCCATCCATCAACTTGCCCTTATCCTGAAACAAAAATCAATATCATACTAGTGGTAAATGCAGAACACATACATAATTTATACTTATATGATGCTGACTGAGGACAGAGTCTGAGGCTGATATCACTTCAAGGATGGAGGGGGGGGGGGGGGGGGGGGGGGGGGTAAATACCATCCCCTGTATTTACCATTGCTATCCCATTTGGTGTCTGTAAAACAACATGTGTATTTGGGTCCGTAACTTTGAAACTTACTGAGATATCATCTTGAAACTTGGGATACTGGTATATGTTCTGCATCAAAATCTAGATCATTTTCAACAAGGCACATAACTCTTTAATACAAGTATTTTTCAAATTATGCCACTTGTTTATCTGATTTTGCAATAACCAAAATATGCACTTGGTTCGTAACTTTGAAACTACATGTACTTGAAAAAAATCTAAACTAATCTTGGAAACTTGGATTAGGTATTCACTATCAATTCTACATCATTACCCAAAGGCTCAGAACTCTGAGCACTGAAAATAAAAATTCCTTTTAACTCACATTTTGCATGAACAAAAATATGCATTTGGTTTATAATTTTGAAATTATATGTAAATGAACCTAAGAAAAGAAAGATATCAACTTGAAACATGGATTATTTAAGGTGGCGCAATACCTTTGACGGTAAAATATAAAAGTTGTTCGATCATTTTGAAATTTAACAGGTTGATAGAGTTTGACGTTCGAATCAATTGAATAACAAAATAAACTAGAAATGTGTCCATAGGACACGGATGCCCCCGCTATGCATCGTTTCCAGATACTAAAGTGCAATGATGGGAATAATAGCATTTCAAAGACAGTGATGTTCGAGTAATTATAAGAATATGCATAAACTTGATGATCAAGTAAATTATTTGTATTTGTGGCACTGTTGTCTTCTCATTATGGAAATGTCTGTGAAGAAGTTGGTGGTAATGCAATGCAATGTCATAGTGAACATTTGTGCCAAGTTATTTTGAAATCCCTTCATTCATAAAGAAGTTATAGCCCGAACAAGTAAATTCAAGTTTTAGTAACTGTGACCTTGACCTTGGACTTACAGGCATGGGTAATGTACGCAACACATCGCCTTGTCATGGTGAACATTTGTGCCAAGTTATTTTGAAAACCCTCCATTCAAAACAAAGTTATAGCCCGGACAAGGAAATTCTATTTTTAGTAACAGTGACCTTGACCTTGGACCTACAGGCATGGACATGGTACACAACTCACCACCTTGTCATGGTGAACATTTCTGCCAAGTTATTTTGAAATTACTATATTCCTAATGTAGTTACAACCCTGACAAGAAAATTCTATTTTAGTAACAGTGACCTTGACCTTGGACCTAGGCATGGGCATGGTATGGGACACACCATATTGTCATGATGAACATTTGTGTCAAGTTATTTTGAAATCAATCTATTCCTAACAAAGTTACAGCCCGGAAAAGAGAATTGTATTTTTAGTAACAGTGACCTTGACCTACAGGCATGGGCATGGTACGCGATACACCGACCTGTCATGGTGAACATTTGTGTCAAGTTATTTTGAAATCCCTCCATTTATAATGAAGTTACAGCCTGGACAAGAAAATTCTATTTTTAGTAACAGTGACCTTGACCTTGGACCTTCAGACTTGGGTATTGTGCGGACACACTGCCTTGTCATCGTGAACATTTGTGCAAAGTTATTTTGAAATCCCTCCATTCATAACAAAGTATCAGCCCGGACAAGAGAATTCTATTTAAAGTAACACTGACCTTGACCTTTGACCTACAGGCATGGGCATGGTACGTGACACATCGCCCTGTCATGGTGAACATTTGTGCCAAGTTATTTTGAAATCCCTCCATTCATAACAAAGTAACAGCCTGGACAAGAAAATTCTATTTTTAGTAACAGTGACCTTAACCTTGGACCTAAAGGCTTGGGCATGTATGTGACATACCGTCTTGATATAATGAACAATTATACCAAGTTATTAAAAAATCCAATAAGAAATAACAAAGTTACAGAGCGGACAAGATTTTGCAAGAAAATTCTATTTTTAGTAACAGTGACCTTTACCTTGGACCTACAGTCACGACACACCGCCATGTTATGGTGAACATTTGTGCCAAGTTATTTTGAAATCCCTCCATTCCAAACAAAGTTAAGGGCAAAGTTTATATTTTTCTTAACACAAAATGTAAGTGAAAAAGGGGCATAATTTGAAAATATTGGAAGCATGGTTATGGGTCTTGTTGGTTATGATGTAGATTTTGATGGTGAAAATATATTTCAAGTTTCAAGGCAGTATCTCAAGTAGTTTTTAAGTTATGGGCAAAATGCACAAAATATAAGAAACAAGATATATTCCTATTAAAACTAATGTAAATGGAAGTATCAAAGGGCCATAACTTCTGAACAGAACATGTAAGAGCAAAACCCCACCTTTTTGCACAACAACATATCAGGCCAAGCATTGTGGTAAAGTTTCATCAAATTCCCAGCAGAGGTGTAGGAGGAGTTGCGTTCACAAGATATATTCCTATTAAAACTAACGTAAATGGAATTATCAAAGGGCCATAACTTCTTAACAGAACATGTAAGAACAAAACCCCACCTTTATGCACAACAACATATCAGGCCAAGCATTGTGGTCAAGTTTCATTAAATTCCCACCAGTAGTGTAGGAGGAGTTGCGTTCAGGAGATATACTCCTATTAAAACTAATGTAAATGGAAGTATCAAAGGGCAATAACTTCTGAACGGAACATGTAAGAGCGAAACCCCACCTTCATGCACAACTACCTATCAGGCCAAGCATTGTGGTCAAGTTTCATTAAATTCCCACCAGTAGTGTAGGAGGAGTTGCGTTCACGAGATATACTCCTATTAAAACTAATGTAAATGGAAGTAACAAAGGGCAATAACTTCTGAACGGAACGTGTAAGAGCGAAACCCCACCTTCATGGACGGAAAGACGACAGGAGCAACTCTTAATGCCCGTCGCCATTTCATGGCGGGGGCATAAAAACGTACCGAAACGATTTATTAATTAAATAAAATGCAAAAAATATGGACAGAAAGAGATGTTTAATTTCTACACATCACAGTTTACAGGAAAAAATCAGATGACCTACAATAAAGTTATATGCAAATAAGGAATCGAAGTGATATGCTGAATATATGATTCCAGAAGAACGCCCCTTGGGGTGCGTTTATGGTGATTTACGTGACGTCAGAGGACAGACGTTGCTATGCAACGCGGGACGTCAAACTCTATCAACCTGCCAAATTTCAAAATGATCTACAACTTTTATATTTTACCTTCAATAGGTATTGAGCCACCTTAAATTGTTATTACCTCACGAAAATGGGAGGTAATAAAAAAGAAACTGTAAAGTTTCAAACAAAATGAACCAGTGTTTAATAAATGCTGTCAAATATAAAACAACAAATAAGCACACTATTTACTGCAAAAAATTACCTTTGTTTTATCCAAAATTGGTACCTGAAGAGTAATTTTAAATGTGTAATCTGTACTAAATACTAGACATACCAGCTTTTTCTTGGAACAATTGCAAGGATGAAAAAAAAGGATGAAACATATACTATTTAACAGATGCACCACTGATTTCAATTAAATTTTAATTTGTGAGGGAAATTACAGTCAGAAAGTCTTACTGTAAAATTCCTTTAAAACACCCAGGAGCATTACATTTTATTCAAATATTAGACTTCGAAAGATGTTGTATAATAAATATGTATTAACTTATTTTTTCCTAAAAAATAACATGAGAGGCTTGGAGGGGAGAGGCATTTAAAAGGTATTTTACAGTATATCAAAGAAACAGATAAGGATATTACCAGACTCTGACATCTTACATATATAGATCAGGATCATGACAAAAAAAAGGTTTTGAAACTACTAACTTTATGTAGCCATTTTGGAGTTAAATATAATTATATAAGATTTAAAAAAAAATAAGGATTTGGTTGGGATAAGATGGTGGTGGACAACAGCAAATAAGTTGTGTGCTAATTATTTATTGTGTGAGATATTGACCCTTTCCTCCATAGACACACATTTATTTCATGGGCGAACAGTTTAGATCCAGATCAGCCGGCACATCCGTGCTGTCTGATCAGGACCTAAACTGTTTGCATTTTGATTTGTTAGGTTATTTCTGACCAAATTGTGACCAGTGCAGATCCTGATCAGTTGGCATGTATGTGCAGGCTGATCTGGATCTACACTGGTCGCACATGCGTAAAAAGGTGTATATATGGAGGAAAGGGGTTAAAGCAAACTATATCAAACTTACCAAGCATCTTTTCATCTGAAAGGACTGGTTCTTAACAATACTGAGAGCCTCTTCCAATAGCTTCTCCTGCTCTTCCTGCGGTGACAGCTGAGGAGTCGACGGCTACAAGAAAACAACACTCAAGGTCAATACTCTGAAACTAGTTGGATTTTTTGTGCTATGTATCAAAATATCTGTTATAATGTGATTATGATCTGTCCTACAATTTTAACAAGCTAAATATCACCAACAGCTTATTAAGGATTTAGTTCAATCCCCCACCCCCTTCCACTAAGACAACTGGCACTGGCGTGTCGGTATATCTATATGCCTTTACAATAGTTTAATTTTTATGGTTTTCTTCCAGTCACGTAACACAACTCTAAACCAGGAAAAATGACAATGTGCTATATAACATAATTATGTGTTGTGGAAGTTTACCTTGATCTACAACTTTTTATATTGCAAAATAAAATTGCTTTTTTTCAAAATTAAAATATGTCCGGGTTATTGTTGAATTACAGTGGACATGGCCGTAACTTGGTACGGCTCTTACACGAGCGATGATACTAATAAGATTTTTTTATTATTTTCCGTCACAATGAATCATTGAATTCAAAATGGCGTTGCCTACTGACAGCAACCATGTTACATTCTCTGTGTCTTTCAATGTGATAAAGAAGAACAATACATCAACAACACTAATATAAAATGCTAAATTACTTAATTACAGACATTTCACTCGTGGTTTTATGGGTTTTAAGGCTTTGAGCTGTGTATTAAAATAATATCAAACAAGAGGGCCAAATGGCCCTATCGCTCACTAGATTCTTGGTATCGTGAAATGAAAGGTAGAAAAAAATTCAAGAAAATAACAAATACACAGCTGACTTTGCAACAATTTAAATAATAGGCCTTATGGCATCACACAAAGATATGTTTTCACATTTCATGAGATGACGATTCTACTTCATTTGCTGGGGTATTATAGCATACTATACTGTCACACTTGTGTTTAATTCCAAGAAGCCCCTACCCATTACATAAATGCAAATAATCTGTTTTCTTTCGAGGCAGTTGTTTGGTTGAAATTGATAGAATATACCTTTTCCTAAAAAATGCTTAACCCTTACCTCCATATATATACCTTTATTGCGTGGACAAACAGTGTAGATCCAAATCAGCAAGTATATTTCTACCGTCTGAACAAAATCTACACTGTTTGCTGTTTTATTTGTTCAGTTACTTCTGACTAAAATGCGACGAGTGCAGATCCTGAACAGATGACACAAATGAGCCGGCAGATCTAAATCTACACTGTTGGCATTGCATAAAAATGTGTATATATGGAGGAAAGGGTTAAAGACTGGTTTGGTCAAGATCAGGACCGAAGACAATAAAACTGAGACTAGAGACCATACTCAATTCTCAAGCATCTGACTGCCGAAAACTGATATTAGTCTTAGAAAAAAATCAAATGCTTGAGTTCTGAGACCTCCAATTAACTTGCCAGTTTGTGTACACTGTATACAGCTACGACCGCTCTTTAATTTAGTCTGAACATTTTGAGAACGTGCAACAAATTTGTTGTTGTTGTTGTTTTATGTACAAACAGTGAAAAAAGTATTCAGAAAAGCCCAATTTTCAAAATGCTATAAAGTAAGAATGTTTATTTGGTCAGTATCCATAGAAAATGACAAAAATTTACCCTTTAAAAACCTCCAGAGCAAAGTTCTTAATATTGCATATAACACAGATCTAAACATGAAAGTTTAATAGGTCTTTTACCAGCAAAAGGAGGAATGAACTAATATTGTGAAGGAGGAAACATCGGAAGTGACATTAATGGCGACGGCGCGCCATATGTCACGTTATAAATCGCGGACATACATGATTGAATCTAAATACAGTGGAGATCCAATATAACGTGGTCTGTGGGGTCCAGTCCCTCAATCGCATTATTATCAGATACGCCAATTTCGAGGGAAAAAGAAACGTACGCTAATCTGAGTAATCATAAGTCCGTAGATAGCAGATCTGGGTTAAAATTAATATTTTAACCCAGAGCAGATGTAATGTTACCCTGGATAAGCATTATAATTCAAGTACACAGTTAGTTATCATTACGTTTTATCGGTATCTGAAAATAAATCATTTTGTTGCCATGTTGTTTTTCTCTCCAACTGGTGCTGTAAAATTATTACAATGTGAGTTTAGCTCACTAACGTTTATACTGCGGGTTAATCACCTCATGCGGAACTACATGTATTTGTAAGACATGAACGCTGTCCAAAATGAAAACAGATTCTCAACACTTGTCAAATTTAGATATGAGCTTTTCAAATCAGAAGCCAATTAACAACATCAGACACATTTATCATTTTATCAGCAGTAGGTGCGAAAAACAACCATTAGGTAACCATTTAGCGTCCTTGATTAGGTGACCCAGTATTTGGACAGCAATTTAACAATTTTATGACAGTTTGCTTATTGAAGAAACGTAGTAAACAATAATAAACAAATCTCAATTAAAAGAAAGGAAATGCTTTTTTTTCAACGATTTTCGGTACGTTACTGAACGACCTTTATTGTCTTTATCGATTACCATGGTATTAACATTGTTACTTCCCTTTTATTCCTTTTCCATTATGCAACATGACTGCTGACAGACTTTATTTTTCATTTTATGTAATAGAATGTATAGCGGAAGAAAGGTAGAACTATTGGAATTTTGACACCCGAAATTTTCACTCTGCTACTAAAATTTTTGTTTCAAATTTTATCACTGAACAACCAGTGGATGAATTGTTCAGGAAAGATTGAATTTTAAGTTGGTATAAAATTTGTGTAAAAATCTGGTTGATAACTGTAGAAAATCAAAGGTTAAAAACAAAATTTAAAAGAAAAAAAATAAAACCCCAATTCATTGTTACAGAACATGATTTTAATAATTTGAGTAGAGATCATCAATTACAATATTCATACCAAATTTGATGACAATTGGATAAAAAATGTGACCTCTATTGTGTTACTGTTAACAAAAATTTTGCTTTAATCTGACCTAGTGACTAAGTTTTTGACCCAAGACGACCCAGTTTCAAAAGGGATTGTCACACCACCAAGAGAAACATTCTGACTAAGTTTAATGACAATCGATTAAAAATTGTGGCCTCTTTTGCAGTAACAAACAAAAACATTGACGGATGACAGACATCTGGGGTCCTCTTCTGATCACAATAGCTCACTTAGAGCCTTTGGCTCTGGTGGAATCTTTGGCTATGGTGAGCTAAAAAAAAATACTGACCTACCGACCCACGTCCAAACAGTTGGGTCGCACAGCCGCGAACTATTTTCAAAGGATGGCCTAAGTGGTATATTCAAACCCCATTGTAATTGATAATTTTGTCACTTTAATTAACAGGTGATTAAAGAAGGTTTATAACAAATTTAATTATAACCAAAAATCAAACAATATTAAAGTAATTAAATGTAATTAAAGTGCTAACTGTACATCTTTAAATGCTCTCCATATCAATATATGGCCATTCTATTGAACGCTTTGATTTTTCATATGTTGAATTGTGGCATAATGACAACCATCTTGGGCTGTGCAGGGCCTTCCCCAGAAAAATTTTAAGGCATCCTGGCATCCAATGCATGACATGCTAATTCGTGCAAAATGTTTTTACATGGTTTATGGGGTGCATCTAACACATATATTAATATATATTTAGCACAAAGCAACATAGTTTTCTAAGTTTTATTGAAATATGACAAAGTACATCTTTGAAATTCACAGAACTACCACAGACTTTCTATTTATTGTACTTAAAACAAAACAGTTGTTGCTTCATTTTTTCATGTACATCAGTCTAAAAAAACATGCCACAATAATGTCTCTTGTTGCAACATATCTCACACTAGTCAAACAGCCATTGATTGTAGACCTGTTGTTGACATTATGATTATGCCACAATTTAATACTTGTTGAAAAGTCAACATGTTCAATAGAATGGACATTTATTGATATGGACAGCATTTAAAGATGAACAGTTAGTACTTTTATACTTTAAAATCGTCTTCATTTTTGGTTATAATTTGTTATAATAAACCTTCTGTAATCACCAGTTAATAAAAGTGACAAGATTATCATTTACCACTTAACATGCTCACAACTCTTCACAGTTAGCAGGTCATCAAAGAACAATATACCTATTTTAATCTCATTTCGGCCATCATACATTATTTTTGTAACTGCGGAGATATTCTGTTCTTAATTGCTTGATTTACGACCGTCTTCTCTGTATTCAACAGACACTCATCCAACTATCCGACTTCTGATACACAGCAGACGCTCATTAAATATTGTAAGGTGTGATCTTGTACAGTAGACGCTTAACAATATCAGAGAAACGCTTGAAATTGGCGAGAAAGTTTCATAATTTGACATGTTTATTGACCTTGTTTATTGAATTTTAAAGCATCCCGGCCAGGATTTATGGCATACCGACGGATTATAAGCGTCCCGCAAATGTTAGTTTAGAAATTAAGGCATCCCGGCGCCGGTATGCCATAATTGCCTGGGGAAAGCCCTGCTGTGTATATGGTGTGAGATATGTTGCAACAAGAGACAATATTGTGGCTTGTTTTTTAGACTGATGTCCTTTTAGAATTTTTCTATTAAGTACACTATAATAGTAAGTCTGTGGTAGTTTTGTGTAAAATGTGGTTTTAAAAAATATGCTGCAGTATCATATTTTAATGAGATAGATAGATAGATTTATTTTGCATTCAATCAGACATTACAATACCATATAACAACATATAAAACATATCAAGAATTAAGACAAATACTTAACCCCATATTATTAAGATAAATTACAATATCAATGGTAACTAACTCATGTAAAATACAATTAGCTAATTTAAAAGTAAAAAAACACACTTGTAAAACTACTAAAACACAATTGTAAAACTACTAAGAATGGTACTGAATTCCCAAGCCAGTCTAACTACAACTATGTTCCAGGTATGCCTCCTCTTAAAAAAGAAATTAGTCTATTATTGGTGCACATGTAATGACTAGAAATGTCATGCATGGAAAGCCCATGAAAGTCAAATTGACTTATTTCCAATGGGGTCCAGGACATAATAAATACAACACCATGAAAAAGACGGACAAGACTAACATACGTAAAAAGAAACAAAAAACATGAATGAAATGAACTATGTTTCTTTGTGCTAAATATATATTAATACATAATTTTTAAGATGCACCATATCAAACATGTGAAAAAATTTTGCAAAAATTTGCATGTCGCCTGTGGGATGCCTTAATTTTTTCTGGGGAAGGTCCTGTTATTAATAATATATCCATTTAATGTAGATTTTTTTTATAAATTTATGGGGCAAAAAAACACAACAAGATAGTCCTGATAAATTTTTGTTCTGCCAAAATGAATTATTTGTGAACCCCAAGCAAATTTAATAAACAATCTGTGTTCTCTCTAGTACTTAAATAGTTCTCATTTCTGGCATATTTTAAATGTCTTAAATGTGTCTTATCAACTACAAACATGCCCTGAATAAGCCCGGCGTCAACTTATTTCGAACAGGAAGAATAATTTATTAAGCGTTGCGAAAACATATGATAAAAGTGCATTTCCAATAAGCGCGACGAAATCATACAAATAAGTTCATGCTTAATGCTTTGCAAATAGAGAATACATTTTAAATACGATGTAAATTAGACAAAAAGTCATATTGATAATGAAAAAGGCAATAAATATTGAAATGAAAATTATGTATACACCCACCATTTTGATCGGTCATGTGACTTTAATTACCGAAAAGATTTTAAATATAGGAAAAGAAAAGTTAGGAAAACAAGAACGAAATAGTATATTTCCAATTTTGTAGGAAGGAAGTTTGTGAGTCAGCGCAAACAATTAAAAAAGGTAAGTCTGGTTCCCGACTTCCTTTACTCTGCGTTGGGGTAGCAAACAAGAGATGTTAAGGCCAGAGAAAAAAATTATTATATTCTCATCCGGATTTTGGGGGAAAAAGGGGCAGCTGGACACTTTTATTTTTTATTTTATATTAACGTAATACCTGAGAATATAAGTAAAAACTAATTTATATTTTGAGAAAATGGCATTTACAGTTACCAGAACCTTTGATGTAGAATATTCGTCCATCTTTTCAATTTCTTCCAAAATTTCATGATAACAACTAACAAAAGCAGCAGGTTGGTGCCTTTTCTTTGATTGGAAAGCCAAACCAGTCTTTAATTGTGACACTATCACCTTCCGTAAGCTTTGAAATGATGAAAATTTTACTTTTATATGAAAGCATATTTGTGCCACAACTTAACCATATAAAATAACGTGAAAAAAATGGAGGATTTCGCAAAAAAAAAAAACACAGATTTTTTCATGCAAAAATATTTTTCGTGAAATTTTTAATGTTTCGTAAAAAGTTATGTGTTTTCGTGAAATCCTCCATTATTTACATGAAAACTTTATCTTTATGTTGTTTATGTTGTGGCAGTTTAGTGCACTAACAAACAGGAATAAATTCGCGTTAACATAACTTTTTGTTGTCATGAAAATATGGATGTTTTCGCGAAAAAAAAACTTTTTTGCGAAATCCTCCATTTTTTTCACGTTATTTTATGTGGTTAAGTTGTGGCACAAATATGCTTCCATACTTTTATTCTTGTCGGCCATGTTTTTTTTCCATATCCGAGATCGTCTAAAACCCGTTCTACCCGGAACACAATATGTTCCGATTATTTTTACCAATACGTTTTTTGGGGCGAAGGGTTTTGGACAGTGGCGGGCGGGGATGAGAATCTAAAATATTTTTTTCTATTGCCTAATGTTCCCCCCTAGGGCCAACTAGTTTTGTTTGTTGTTGTTGTTTTTTTTTTCAAAATAACTTGTTAAACCTTGACTATAGTGAATTTCAAAACACTTCACAAATACCATCACACAAGATTTAGATTGTTGTGCATGTAGTGATTAAATTGTCCTATAGTAACACAGGTGCGCAGGATTTGGGTGCTTTTAGCATTGATAACAATGGAAGATGTGTTTGGATTTTGATTTATAAGAGCAATTTTCAAAAGTTTTTTTTACCTACTGGATATTGTAATTTATTATTTTTGATTCATTTTATAGGGAAGTGTTTTATTTTGACATCTGAAATACACATGTAGCACGTTAGTTTTATAACAATCGCCCCTCTTACTAACGTTATACACATGTTTACTACAATATTATAAGGTTTTTTTTGAAATTGCTTATTTAAAACGATAATTTTATTTTCACACCTCATCATCTTTAAAACAATATGTTGGAAAGTTGTACCTGATATTTAAACCAGGGCTCAACAGAAATACTTTGTAATCAAGAGGTATCAGTCAATACCAAAAGTTGCAAGTTTAATCGCCAAATTTAATTCAGAACAACAGTTACAGCTTGAAATAACTACTAAGACCAGATATTTCTCAGCAAGTGTAGATATGATACAAAAATTAAAGAAAGTAAAAGGCAATAAAAATCTGTTTAATTTTAACGTATTTTAATATTTTACATGATTGTGAAATAGATGAAAAGGGAATTTTGAAAGCCACCGAACACGACAAATGTGAAAATATTGCAGGTTTGGTTCGATTGAGCCTGTTCATGGGCAGTAATGAAAATGCATATTACTGCCCACGCCGCCTAGCCCTAGGCTGAGCGCAACTCAAGCAGTGTTACTGCTGATATTTGCTCCAGGTGCTCTGGTCTTTTGAAAATGTTATTAGATTCTTAAGTTTGTTTATATTTTTGTTTTTCTTTGTAGCACGATAGAATGGATAGATGTGTTGAAGTTAATTGACAAGTGCAACCTGTATTGTTTTTGTTCACAATATAATCTGTGGGGGCAAGTGTGAGGTTGGTGCACCTAAGAACCTGGTTTAAACCACCGGTGGCATATGTTCTGCCACTGGCCGTTTCAAGGAGGTAGGACCTCTGGTTCTCTTTTTATGTTGATTGTTTGTTGTGTCTTTTTAAAATTATTATAAACACATTGAATGCTATTTTCCTCTCTACACTCTCTACTTTTCTGCGTTTTCTGAATGTGCCTACTTCTGATAATTACTATGTAAAACTTCTGATATTTACTATGTAAATGATTTCTGAGTGTTGAACCAGTACTCTTATCGTTTCTGTGAAAAGTGGAAAATCGCATAGATTATCACTCTTGTAGAAAACAAGCCTGCGACCTCTGGATTGTAAGTCCGACGCTCTAACCACTTTCCTTGACTCTTTCTCCGTCGTTATCAGAAAATAAATGATGAAATACAGACATGCGCAGTGAAACAGTCAAACCACTTTCCTCCACACGGAAGAAGTCCGGAATGGCCAGTGTTTTATACCTAGCGAAATGACATTTGGCGGGAAAGTTTGTTAGTAAAATGGCTGAAATAAATACAATAGCTTCAAAAATTGGGGTAACATCTCCTAAAGTGCTAAGGTTAGTTTTATTCATCCGTATTGACACTACTGGTTCGAACCATTAAAATAGATTCTTTGACAATTTTAGGCATTAGAAACCGCCTTAACAGGTTTTGTCAGAGCTGAACCAATGGTCACTGTCTGCTACGTGAAACATCCAAAAACATGTTGGAAGCACAAGGTGTTTTGAACAGTTACCATATGTAAATGCTACTTTTAAACTTTATAAAGAATGGGTTAGGTATGCTTGTTTTACTGATTTTAATATTTATTCAGTATTTCCCTAAAATTTGATGAAAGTCATAAATTTAAACAATTTAAAAATTCATTCTTTGTCAAAACACCCATAAACTGGAACCACCTGGAAGATAGAATTGCGCATGCTCAGACAGTAGAGGGCAGTGGGACTAACCCCATCCTCCACTCCCCAAAGAACATATGCCAGCAGTGCCCATTCTACATCTCTCCAGACAGATACAAATAAGTATTTTTCCACAAGACTGGAAAATTACATGAATTTTCCCCTTGGCTAGGACTGCATCTCCAATCACTTAAAACCCTAATTCAGTTTAGCAAACGGGGTTTTTTTTCCTTAACAATTGCATTGCAAAACTTTCATTAGAATTATTGATTAAGGCTTAGTCATTTTCATGATAATGAGTATCCATTTTATAAATGTTAAGTGCAAAAATGTGTTTATAGTGTCCATATTCAGGGTCTATTTAATCTATGGGTCACGACACTATAGCGTAAACGCGCATATTTTATCGATAATGCTGTCGTCGCGTATCGTTATCAGCTTCCATTGTGTAAAACACATATCACAGTCCAAGATGGACCAGATAGAATGGTATGTTGAATGCAAATTAATACCATCCGCTGTATTTTAGTTCATACGGACGAATTAGTAGTCCGATTTTAAGTGTTTAAATGTCGCTGGAAATGGGAAAAGTTGATCTACACGTTGGTGTAATTTTTATTTCAATAAAAATACAATGACCTCCTATTTATACGATTTAAAAGCACAAGAACGGGTTGATATTTCGCCGATGAAAACGAGTGTTTTCTTTATTATAATTAAATACGCACACCCTTATTATATTCATAAAATATTTATTATTATATTTCTTAATTGCTAAATCCAAAAAAAATGGAAATAAAAAAGGTTCCGATTATTATTAGAAATTTTATTGCAGAGATCGGAACTGTGCTTTGTTATTGTTATTGTTTGCTTTTGGTTATTTTAGCGAATTATTATTTATCTATTAACTTCTTTTGTGTGGTTGAAAAATAAAGAATATTTAATGAGCTCAATGATTGAAAAAGACAAGTTTTTGTCATTTGTTTGCCACTTTCTTTTCCGACTTCATTTGAGCTCGGTATAAATAAAAGAGCGACATTACTTATGATGCTAATTGGCACAACTTTTAATAGTTTTGTTTTTAATTTGTTAACATCGTTTTTCACACGTGCCTTTCTCCAATATTCACGGTTTGTCTATGGGGCCTTTGATGATTGTTTTTAACAAAAACGACCAAAGACCGACCAAACTATTGCTTACACCAGTCTTAACTTTTTTGTCATAGTTGATGAAACATGTCTTATAGCAAACATGACTTTTTGCATTGGGACGAGGACATAAATCTGGATGATTTACTTACTGAAAACTCTGGCGAAGCATAAGCACAGGTAGTCAATCCAAACCTCCAAACCTTATCGGTCTTGTGTGGATATTTGCATGTAGATTAGAAATGTCTTGTAAATTTTGGGAGGAATCTATCTGTGGTTAAATCAGAGGCCTCGGAAGCTCAATTGGTATATTATGGTTAGCCAGAGATCCGAGTTCATTTCAGAGCAGGATCTACAGTTCAAATATTATGTAAACATATTAAGTAAGGCATAGATTGGTATCTTACAACTATCACTGGTTATAAGAAACGTTTTCATACATTTTAAAAACTTGAAAATGAAAACTGAAGAACCTTTCTAATAGAATTATAAAATTTCACTCATGGTGAAGACACGCCATTTTATCGTGAAATTCGAAGACAGTTTTAACCAAACTAACCAGGGGTTTTTTTAAGGAAGAGGGGAAGACGCTGGACGCTGGTCAAAAGGGGAAAAATGCGTGAAAAATGCAAAATTGGGGAAAATTTAGTTTATAATACACTCTTACTTGTATTAGCTACAGTGAATGTTTATACTCAAGTTTATGCTTCTGTTATTCTTTTTTAGCTCGACTATTCGAAGAATAGGGGAGCTATCCTACTCGCCCCGGTGTCGGCGTCGGCGTCCGTTAAACAAAAAATGCACTTTGGTCTATTACTTGAAAACTACTTATGATATCAACTCGAAACTTGGAATATATATTCACCGTCAAATTCTACATCATTACCAACAAGACCCATAACTCTGCTTCAAATATTTTTCAAGTTATGCCCCTTTTTCACTTAAATTTTGCGTTAAGGAAAATATGCACTTTGGTCCATAACTTATAAACTACTTGAGATATCAACTTGAAACTTGGAATATATATTCACCATCAAATTCTACATCATTACCAACAAGACCCATAACTCTGCTGTCAATATATTTCAAGTTATGCCCCTTTTTTCTTATATTTTGTGTCAAGCAAAATATGCATTTTGCCTCTAACTTTAAAACTAATTGAGATATTGCCTTGAAACTTGAAATATATTTTCACCATCAAAATCTACATCATAACCAACAAGACCCATAACCCTTCTTCCAATATTTTTCAAATTATGCCCCTTTTTCGCTTACATTTTGTGTTAAGCAAAATATACAGTCGGCCCTTAACTTCGTTATGAATGGAGGGATTTCAAAATAACTTGGCACAAATGTTCACCATGACAAGGCGGTGTGTCGCGTACAATACCCATACCTGTAGGTCCAAAGTCAAGGTCACTGTTACTAAAAATAGAATTTTCTTGCAAAATCGTGTCCGCTCTGTAACTTTGTTATTTCTTATTGGGTTTTTAAATAACTTGGTATAATTGTTCACCATATCAAGATGGTGTGTCACGTACATGCCCAAGCCTGTATGTCAATGGTCAAGGTCACTGTTGCTAAAAATAGAATTTTCTTGTCTAGGCTGTTACTTTGTTATGAATGGAGGGATTTCAAAATATCTTGGCACAAATGTTCACCATGACAAGGCAGTGTGTCCGCACAATACCCATGCCTGTAGATCCAAGGTCAAGGTCACTGTTACTAAAAATAGAATTTTCTTGTCCAGGCTGTAACTTTGTTATGAATGGAAGGATTTCAAAATAATTTGACACAAATGTTCACCATGACAGGGCGGTGTGTCACGTACCATGCCCATGCCTGTAGGTCAAAGGTCAAGGTCACTGTTACTAAAAATAGAATTATCTTGTCCTGGCTGTTACTTTGTTATAAATGGAGGGATTTTAAAATAACTTTGCACAAATGTTCATGAAAAGGCAGTGTGTCCGCACAATACCCAAGCCTGAAGGTCCAAGGTCAAGGTCACTGTTACCAAAAATAGAATTTTCTTGTCCAGGCTGTAACTTCATTATAAATGGAGGGATTTCAAAAAAACTTGACACAAATGTTCACCATGAAAGGGCAGTGTATCGCGTATTATTCCCATCATTGCACTTGTGTGTCTGAAAATGATGCATAGCGGGGCATCCGTATCCTATGGACACATTTCTAGTTTCACTTATATTTTCACTTAAGTGCACTTCATCGATAACTTTGCAAATACTTAAGGTATCAACTTCAAACTACCATTATATTTTCATTTCAGTTCTTTTTCTGTAACATTACTGAAGTGATTGATATTTGACTAAAAGTAAATGTCTCTAATAAAAAATTACTAACAAGTTTTCTAACAAATTCAGAAATATTTCATAGTTATTCCCCTATTCAGTTTAATATTTATGGTACATTTAGGAATTATTTCTGTTATTTGAAAAGAATTTCTCCCGTACCATTCACTTGTAAATATTTTTCCTGATTGCACATGAATGTATGGCCATAGTTGTTATTGTTTTAATCTTCAAATTGCATTTGTTTCAAATGATTCGAATAGTCGAGCATGCTGTCTCCTCTGACAGCTCTTGTTTAATTTAGCTTTCATTACCAAACAGTCTATTAAGCATACAGAGGCATGTCTCTACATGTATGTTATCTGTTTTTAAACAGTTCAAGAATAAGTTGATTTATACTTGCTCATTTTCTGAGCCTGCTTAAAATTTATCCATAAATTGTGTGCTTAGAATCTTAATCATTTCGGATGCAAGATTTCCAGAAATTTTTTTGTTTAGGGCAGTGCTTGTGTAGTTATTGTTAATTTCCAACTAAATTGCTGAATTCTCCAAGAAAATTAAATATTACTGCTTAAAAGGAGGGTTCGAGCAATTCCGAATTCTTATTATAAAAAAAGAAAGATGTTAGAACAGTCGCATTTCTTCTTCTTCCATTAATAAGAAGGATTCACTTTGGAGTAGCGTCACATTTTTATAACAAATAGAATTTTACGAACGACGTAAATTTCTGACCGTGCATTTTAATTTACGGTGTTTAAGTCCGATAATTCATATTTTTTATTATGAGTAAGAAATAATATGAACGAGGTGTATTTTCAGTCATACTTGCCCCTAAAATATCCGAGATCTATTACATGTACATTGTCTAAAATCATCAAATTTGCAACTGCTATGAACATCTGTTGAATACCTGTTTCAATGACCGTTTTGATCTAAAATGCCAGCGATGCTTGTGTATTTAACATCAAAGACGCCGACGTCAACTTGAAACGGTGCGCACCGCTCAAAAATCGATCGGCGCTATTGTACAAACGAATTTCAACCTGTCGACAAACTAGGGTGATTTCATATTTAAATCAGCTGATTGTTTAGTTGACAGCATATCTGGTATAATAATTGTTAATTTCTGATCCGCTTGTGTTTATATCTGCACTACCGCACTTCGCCGAATTAGCAGTTTGCTACTAATCTATTGCATCACATTTTTCGAGAATGTTGATTATACAACAATAGGATGTTTATTTAACAAGAAACGAGTTAATTGCTTGACAAAGGTAAGCAGAAATTTCAAAGGAAGAAACGTCCGGCAGGTGTTGATTTATTATAGGCTTACGTTTACGGACGTGTAAATTAATGTACATGTATCTAAATATTCGGACGATTTTTTTAAAATGAAAATTATTGTCTCTAAATATTTGTTCAGTCAGAAAAATAATAATTTTTTTCTCTCCGAAGACTTCGGCAAAATACGGTACTCCGGAAGATATGGGATAAAAAATTCTTGGGATAAAATGATTGCCCGGCACAGTTTTGAATGCGTATTTCGTAATTTTTTTTACAGAACAATGTGCCGTATTCTGTTGTTTGTATTTTGCATTATTCGTCGTTTGTTTTACCTGACAGTGCAAACAGGCTGCATCCGTTTAAAAGCACGACGAAGACGATCTACGACAACTTGCAATTTACTCAGTTAATCTTCAATTAATTGTCAATTATCAAAACAAGATTTTTTCCCGGTGTCAGAATACATTCCTCAGTGATAATTATGTCTCCCACCACGTAGTGGTGTGGGAGACATTTTGATTTGCTCCTGTCTGTCTGTCTGTCCATCTGTCCGTCTGTCTGTCACACTTGTCCGCTCTCTAAGTCAAACAGTTTTCATCGGATCATCACCAAACTTCATCAAAATGTTAGTGGCCATAATATCTCGATCAAGTTCGATAACCAGCCATATTGCCCAAGGAATCTCAGAATTATGGCCCTTGAATTATCAAAAATAAGTTGTTTGAGGCTTGTCCACTCTGTAACTTGAACAGTTATCATCTGATCTTCACCATACTTTATGAAAATGTTTGTGGCCATAATATCTCGGCCAAGTTCGATAACAAGCCGTATTGCCCCAGTCATGTCGGATTTATGGCCCTTGAATTATCCAAAATTGGCTGTTTAAGCCTTGTCTGCTATGTAACTGAAATATTCATCAACTGATTTTCAATAAACATTATGATAATGTGTGTGGCCTTAATATCTTGGCCAAGTTCGAAAACCAGCCACTTTGCACCAGGCATATCAGATTTATGGCCCTTTGATTTATCCGAAATTAGCCTTTTAAACATGTCACTAACCTGGTTCATCTATACTATAGCTATCATGACATTACATACATTGCATTATGAGAAAGTACTGTGCTAAGCAGCTATAAAGGTATTTCTTACACTGTTTAAGTTTTCATTTTACAATATCTGTTCCATACTCATGATTTGGTTCTTCTATCATTTTCTGCTATTTTTATTATATGATGTTCACCAAATGCTATAATTATCTGTATAATAAAAAAACAGCCGCTTTGACCCCGGCACATAAGACTTATGGCCCATTTATTTATTTACAATTGGCCTTGATAGCCTTGTACACTCACTCTCATGGTCTTTTTTCAGTGCATCTTCACTGATATATCAAAATGTTAATGACAACAAGTTTGACAACCAGCCACATTGACCCTGGCACTTCAGGATTATGGCCCATCAGAAATTGAAACTTATGTTTTTCCTGATCCTCCAAAAATTTGTGACATTGTTTATGACTAATATTGCACAGAACTTCCGTATGCCCTTTTAATAAATTGCCATCTTTATATTCACTTCACCAGTTTTATCCTGTGCATCATCAAAGATGATGCCTTTGTGGGAGACGTGCTTTTCCCAAAAGCAGTTCTAGTTAGACCGGCGTGCGCATGCTTTTAATCGACTGGTTGGTATTTTTCAAGTGGGCGGAGCTTATTGTTTTAACTAAACATTTTTTTTACAATCTAATCGTAAATGGTGTGACCTGAAAGATTATAGGCGGGGTTTAAATTTACTAGGACTGCCTACGTCGATGGTTGTGATTTTCTTTTTCAGAAGTGCGCGGGACGTGTGTTATCGAGAAATTCGGCGGACGAGTAGTATTTAGCCATAATTTACGGCCATACGCTCGCTGATGGTACTCATCTGTTGTAAAATCAATTAAAAACTGGAATGTAGAATGCCTTTATTCCGAACACGACAATAATCCAGTCCCAGTAATGTTAAAGTTGACGACCAGGATGCAGTTTCTGTGACGTATCGAATCTAAATTTAGTAACATTCGTCAAATATTACTCGGTTTCGTTAGTACCTAATTTCTAACAAATATTCATGAAAATTGTGCAGATTTTAGATAACATAGATTAAACATAACTATAAATTAAGCTTCTGTTTACGTTTTGATAAAAAATATCACTTTACAAGGGGGAAAGGGACTTTTGTTGGGGAAAAAATTTTCGTTGGGGAATTTTTTTTCCAGGGGAAGACGCCGACTATCGGCGTCAGTTTGTTAAGGAAAAAAACCCCTGCTAACACAATAAGATTGCTTTTATTTATGTACTAATGCACAATGCAACCAAGGAACTAAATAAAAACCCTAACTTTATGCACCTATGTCGGTAATTGAATGTGTGAATATCTCTCAAATTTAACGAGTAATATTTGGGGATGGCCGCCATTATTCCAAATTTGCCTATTTTCGCGAAAGTTTCTGTTAAAATTGTCAAGACCCAAGCTAATGTATCTATATAATTCTACATTGGATGCACTGTCCCATCTTTTCTTTGCATTTTCCACTAAACAATTTTTCATTATCAGTCGCTACTAATTACTGAAAGCAGGACAAACAACCCATTGTCTACCCAAATCGGCCAATTTGTCTATATTATTTGGAACAACAATTATCAACTGACTTGGTAAATTTGCATATTACACATTATACAAACAGATATTAACTTCAATCAATACAAGAAATGAAATATCAATACTTACATTGTGTATTTAATCTGATTATTGTACCCGATTATTATCTTAAAAGGTATAATTTAACGAATTGATTACACATATTTTCAGTCGTGTTTTTCTCTATTTGCAAATGGCGGTGGAAGTTGATCCGATCACGTGATCTACGACGACATCATATTTTCACCAATCGGCGAGTGCGGTAACCCTACTATTTAAATAGACCCTGCCATATTGCATGGTAGCATCATACTGCCATGTAATAAAGATGCTTCAAACACATTTTTTCATTAAAATATGCCACAAAATGGCTTCCAAATAGTGCTATTATTAAGTAGTATAGATTAAGCCTAAGATGCAGAAAATGAAGCGATAAGTTTCAAAACTTTCCGGGGGAGCATGCCCCCAGAACCCCCTAGCAGGCCTGCTATATTGTTACATTGGGTCTGCTGGGATGAAACTTATTGAGAACCCTGGAAAATTTAGATAGTAAAAAATGTTTTGTTAAAACAATAAGCTCCTCCCACCTGAAAAATACCAACCAGTCGATTAAACGCATAAACACGCCGGTCTAATTATCAAAAGAGTGTATTCTGACACCGGGCAAAAAAAGAATCTGTTGTTTTGATAATTGACAATTAATTAAAAATTAACTGAGTAAATTGCTAGTTGTCGTATATTGTCTTTGTTGTGCTTTAAAACGAATGCGGCCTGTTTGCACTGTCAGGTAAAACAAACGACGAATAATGCTAAATGCGGACAACAGAATACAGCGCCATGTTCTTTCACAAAAATAGGAATCGTCAGATGAAACACACATTCAAAACTGTGCCGGGCAATCATTTTTATCCCAAGAATTTTATATCCCGTATCTTCCGGAGTATTCATTGAAGTAAAAATTTACGATGTGACTCACAACCACAATAAAAATTAATTATCGTCCCAATTTTAAAAATCAAAGTACACTGTACCGTGTAATTTTATGATCATTTATCATCGTACGGCGCATGAGTCATGCCTCTGTATGCTAAATAAACTGTTTGATAATGAAAGCTAAAGTAAAAAAAGAAAGAAGCATAAACTTGAGTATAAACATCCACTGTAGCTTATACAAGAAAGAGTGTATAATAAACTAAATTTTCCCCAATTTTGTATTTTTCACGCATTTTTCCCCTTTTGACCAGCGTCCAGCATCTTCCCCTCTTCCTTAAAAAAAAACTGGCAAAAAGTATTTGCAAAATTTTACCTCATCCAATATACAGTCAGTTAATCAGTTCTGGAATTCATACAGTTCCGGCATTCAATCAGTTCCGGCACATCTTCATAATCTAGATTTAAAAATTGAAAATTTGTTAGGAAATGGTAGCATTACTCAAAATTAAAATAATGTGCCAGAATGGACTCTAACTTGGGCCTCCGAGTGAACCTTTAAAACCTTGAAGTCTTTTTAAAAAACCTTTTAAACGGCCAAATAGCCTGTAATTTTCACTCAAAACATATATTTTTGTTCAGACTGCCTGCCTTGCCTGGCAATTTAAAGCAAGTAATGGTTGCACTACTGTATTTCTTCATCCTTCTATGTGTTGTTATTAGGATACTGCTTGTGAATCAATCATTATGTGCAGGACTTTTTCAGCTAGTCTCACGGGGCCGATAATGGGCCCCATTCCCAATGCCAAATAGGGACCATTTTTCCCAATTTCAAGAAAAAAATTCCCACTTCAACAGAAATAACTTATTTTGCCTATGAAATAGAAACAAGCAAGAGAATCTATGTAATCAATGGTCTTTTCAAATTACAAAATTAGTTTGTTTGCTTTTGATCAGTGATCTGTTAAACCTACATTGCTTGAATCTATGTATGCAACCTGTTTAAAACCACTATATACCGTGTAAAAAAATTCCCAATTTGAGTAGGGGCCTTTTTCCCAAATACCCCTGAAAAAGCCCTGATGTGTAATTCAAAAGGTATGAGATAATAATATTTTAAAACATATTTCTGATATCTGGTTTCTGTATATAAATATTATTTTTAGAAAATAAATATATGTTATGTGTTTTCAATGAGATTTTCGACAAAATAGCTTTTATTTACTCTTTATCGTTTAATATTTTACACTAAAATTCCTTTATTTCCCTAGATTGGAGCATTTATAAAAACCTTTATTTTTGTTAAGGCATGCTAGGAGACCTTGTAACTGGACACCTTGGATGAAACATTGTTATAATCTACTAAGAAATCAGATTTAATAGATTTTCATCAGTTTTCTACTTGATGCAGTTTTCTACTTGATGACTGTAAAATATTGGATGTATCAACTTGAGCCACATGGATAAATTGTGATAAGCTAAGTGTAGTGAATAGAAACACTTATAGGGACCATTTTTCCCAATACCAAGACAAAAAAAAATCCTAATTTCAAGAAAAAAATTCCCATTTCAATAGAAATAATTTTTTTGCCTAAAACACAGAAACAATAAAGAGAAACCATATAATCAAGGGGCTTTTCAAATTACAAAATTAGTTTGTTTACAGTTGATCTATGATCTGTGAAACCTACATTCCTTGAATTTTTGTATGGAAAATGTGTAAAACCAGTGTATACCGTGTAAAAAATTTCCCAATTTGAGCAGGGGCCTTTTTCGTAAAAAACCCTGAAAAAGCCCTGTTCAGCAAATCAGAATTATAATTGGTCTTGATTATCATTTTCAAAGGAAGACTATTTTTGTGTCGCCCTTTCGAAGAAATGGCGATAAATAGGGATCACTTTGTCCATCCATCCGTCAGTCGGTCTGTCCGTCCATCCATCACAAAAACTTAACGTTGGCTATAACTTTGCCATTTCTTAATTATTCTTCATGAAACTTTCAAATTATATTGCTTATGACAACACGCTCATGATGATGCCAAATTCTTTAGGTCAAGGTCACATTTGATGGAGTTAGGCCCCTTTTTGAACTTGGATTTTAACACAAAAACTTTATGTTGGCAATAACTGCCATTTCTCAATATCTCTTCATGAAATTTTCAAATTATATTGCTTATGACAACACGCTCATGATGATGCTGAATTCTTCAGGTCAACGTCGCATTTGGTGGAGTTACGCCCCTTTTTGTACTTGGATATTTACATGATAACATAACATTGGCCATAACTTTGCGATTTCTCAATATTTCTTATGAAACTTTCTTATATTGCTCAAGACAACACACTCGTGATGATGACAAGTTGTTTTGGTCAAGATGGAGTTATGCCCCTTTTTGTACTTGGATTTTTCTTTCGACATTGCTTTCAAGTGCAACACAAGTGTTCAACTGAACACCCATCTAGTGTGACACATTCATGGGATTATTAGTGGTCTGTATTTTCTCTTATCATTTCAGGAAAGCCAAAGAGTTCTGTCAGTTAGTGGACATCCGAGGAAGTTCCAGTCTGTCAGCCCTTAAACTACCTGCTTCATGTAAAACAGTTGCCTGTTTGGACTTGGCAGCATCCAGCTGTAATTCACATCTTGACAAGGTAATCATACTCAGTTATGTCAATATGGAAAATTGAAAGTACACTGCGGACTCTTTATAACGCGCTTCGTTTAGATCCGCGCTCCATTATAACGCAGTCGTCCCGTGGATCCCCTATTTTCTTTTTAAGTCCATATTTTACCTTGAAACGGCAAAAAAATCAAAACCGGAAGTCATTTTTGATCGTAAAACGGCAAATAAATCGAAATCGGAAGTCACAATTGTAACATGTACATAAGTGACGCACACATTTTATCCCTAAAAAAACCGTGTTTTAACACCTTTCCCAGTGACAGATATCAGCCCGAGGCAAACTTGTGAATGCTTACTTACTGTTTATCATTGATCCATTACTAAATTCGATTGTCCCTATAATTATCACATAATCCGCACAATTCAGAAAGAAACAAAAAAATATTCCCAATCATGTTTTAAACCTGTCGGTAGTTCATTGAGGTACATTTTGCTTTGATCCGCCTTCCTGTTAATTTCATGGATGTTGCATTTTTTGACTATGGGGGTAAACAGCGATAATATCTGTCAA
The DNA here is from genome assembly GCA_038501625.1 of Corbicula japonica. Classification (NCBI taxonomy): domain Eukaryota; kingdom Metazoa; phylum Mollusca; class Bivalvia; order Venerida; family Cyrenidae; genus Corbicula; species Corbicula japonica. The sequence goes on from JAZAYU010000053.1 coordinate 1,459,184, forward strand.
TGAAATGCGACTTCAAAGAAAAATATCGGCTCGTATTGACACTGTGATGTTTTGTCGGCTCTGCTATGAAATCGTTTGATCTGCAAGAAGTGTGCATGTGACATTTGGCGTTTTTTAGCTGGTTTAAGTTGGTTGATGATGCAATAATACTGAAATATTATACTGGAGATAAAATTAGGATGTAATTTATAAATTCTGGAATATATTCAGGATGGTTAGTGTTTTAATATTTATTTTACATTTACGTTCGTAAATGTCAGAGTTTGTGTCATAAACAAATAAAATATTTCTGCAGGCATCTAAACAAACTAGATATACGGTCTTTAATTCCATTACAATAATTTAAGGCCGATCCGATTTTGATCTTGGTTTTATTAGTCAGTCTCTTGCCGTTTTGCTTTTTTATTTGAACTTTGGTAATTGTATGTCTTGTTAGAAATATTATTTGTCGAGTACAGTGTGGGGAATCATGACGTTACGTGGAATTATGCATAATCTCGTTAGTTGTGTATTAGGTATTATATTTGCGCGCGAAAATCGGGTCATGTATTTTTTCGCGGGAAAATCGGGACGTGTATTTTGCGCAGGAAAATATAACGCGGTTTCACTTATTAACACGGTCGGGATGATGGACCCGCTATACCGCGTTATAAAGAGTCTGCAGTGTAATTAGTATATCCTGACATTCTTTCAGTTTGTTTTATAGTTGAAACAGTTACTGTGAATTCAGAAATGCAAATTAAGATTTACCGTACTCGCTCATGTAAAGGTTGCACCTGTGTAATTGCGGCACCCCCAAAATGATCGCAAAATTTGAAGAAAAAAATCCTAATTCAATGTAAAGGCTGCACAGTTTATACAGCAGAGCTCGTCATTTTGCATAATGGAAAGGGAATAAAAAGGGAAATAACAACGCTAATACCGCATAAATCGATAAAGACAATTACTGTCGTTCAGTAACGTACCGAGAATCGTTAAAATAAAAATTATAAGCGTATTATAATTACTATTTATTAAATTTCGACGTGGATTTATTCAGACCCATGACAATTTTTAGGTATTCGACAATTTGAAGGTAAGGTTGGAGTGACCATATGACAGATAGACTGTGTTTGACAATTGAAGAGATTTAATTGTTTAGAGTTTGATAGGCAGGTTTTAAACAAAAAATGAGCTACTCATGTCCACGCAAATGTCAGGTGTCAATAAGATATTTCACACCTTCTTAACATGTCACCGTCTTCTCATGCGGCCTAGCGGACAGGTGAGAATAACTTGTCAATTCGTGGCTCTGGCAGATGAGAATAAAGTGTCAAATAGTGACAGTTAACAGTAACAGGTGATGTACAAACTTGTACCAATCATTGTGATTCTTAATTACGTATCGTATGAATGGACCTTGAACTTTAAATCATTTTTGTGTCGCCCTTTCGAAAAAAACGACGATACATAGGGATCACTTTGTCTGTCAGTCCATCCATCACAAAAACTTAACGTTGGCTATAACTTTGCCATTTCTTAATATTTCTTCATCAAACTTTAAAATTATATTCCTTATGACAACACACTCGTGATGATACCATATTCTTAAGGTCAAGATAACATTTAATAGAGTTATGTCCCTTTTTACGAAAACTTAACATTAGCTATAACTTTGCCATTTCTTAATATTTCTTCATCAAACTTTCAAATTATATTCCTTATGGCAACACGCTCGTAATGATACCACATTCTTTAGGTCAAGGTCACAGTTATTGGAGTTACGCCCCATTTTTACGAAAACGTAGGGTCGGCTATTACTTTGCCATTTCTTAATATTTCTTCATCAAACTTTCAGTTATATTCCTTATGACAACACGCTTATGATGATGCAACATTCTTTAGGTCAAGGTCACATTTGATGGAGTTATGCCCCTTTTTACAAAAACTTAACGTTGGCTATAACTTTCCCATTCCTTAATATTTTTTCATGAAACTTTCAAATTGTATTGCTTATGACAAAACACTCCTGATGATGACAAGTTGTTTGATCAAGATGGAGTTATGCCCCTTTTTGAACTTGCATTTTTTTCCGACATTGTAACAGAGGGCGACACAATTGTTCAACTGAACACCCATCTAGTATTTTTATAGAAATTTAATTTAAAAAAAATCTGTATCATTTTAAAATATTTCCATTTACACCTAACTTCACAACCTTGTTTTAAAAACACCTTAGTACATATAAGTACATTTTTTGGACATTTCGTTTTATTGACAGGCTGTATGGAGTTTAACATCGATACTTCCTGTCTATGAAATGCAACTTCAAAGAGATTGTCGGCTCGTATAAAAGCTGTGTTGTTTTATCCGCTCTGCTAAGAAATCTGCATGGTAGTGTGTACGTGACATTTTAGCTGGGTGAAATTGTTTGATGATGCAATAATTCTTTAATATGATACGAGAGAGAGATAAAACTGGGAAGTAATTTATAAATTATGGAGTATGTTCACGTTGTTTAGTGTTTTAATATTATAATGCATATTTAAACAAAATGTGAATAAAATTAGATCGCTACCGGAAAAGCATACAATGGCGCTATCTCGTTCATATCGTCCGTCAACCTCCTATTTAGCTTATGTAGAAATATCATGAAGTAAACGCATGGCGTCCCAAAAATCAACCTCCTATTTAGCTCATGTAGAAATATCACGAAGTAAACGCATGGCGTCCCAAAAATCATCAGAATCGTTCCAGAAAAAATGTCCCATCTATGGAATGGCCGCACCAGCAACTTAACGATAAAATTGGGTAAAAAACTGTGGTGGTTACATGCCTGCGTACGATAAAACCCAAAGATAAGTTGTCAGTGTGTACACCTAATTTTCTTACAAATCTAGTCTTTGTTCAAGGGGTGGGAGTGATATTAAGGCAACTAGTTTCAATTTTAGGATTTCTTAATTAATATTGTCATGTTTATTGAAATGTTTACTGTAAATACTTAGTTTCTGTGTCTTGAATAAGTTTATAACTGGTTAATGGCAGGTCTATGAATGTAACTTTTATCCCCTGCCGATGAAATCAGAAGGGGGTTATTGTTTTGGTGTTGTCCATCAATCCATCAGAATTTCATTTCTGCGCTATTCTCTGCATTTCAACGAAACTTTGTGGGAACAAGCAACACGAGGAGATGTGCAAATTGTCGTCTTGTTCTGGTTAGACACATGGTTATGGCCCTTGATAAGTTATGTATTATGCATGTAGAGCAATAATTGTTTCCAGGCTATTTTTTTGCAACTTCTTACGCCATGATAAATATACAGTGGAGATCCAATATAACGCGGTCTGTGGGGTCCATCCCATCAAATCGTGTTATTATTGGATTCGCGATATTCGCGGGACATAGAACTTGCGCTATGCTAGGTCCATACATGTATTACTCGTATCATTTTATCGTTATTTGAAATAAAATCCTTTGTTTCCATGTTGTTTTGTTATTATCTAACAGGTGCTATAAAATTATTACTTTGTGAAATTAACTCACAAAAGTTTATTCTGCGGGCGTTTGTCATATGCGGAACTCATGTATTTGTTTGACCTGAACGCTGTTTTGAAGGAAAACAATACGCGTGAAAACTTTGAACTTAAGTTTATATAAGAACATGGTAAAGCTACTCAAAATGTCAACAGGTCCTCAACACATGTCAAATGTAGGCATGAGCTTCTCAAATTAGAAGCCAATTAACAACATCAGACACCTTTGTAATTTTATCTGCAGTAGGTGCGAAAAACAACCATTCAGTAACCATTTCACGTACGTGATTAGGTGCCCCAGTGTTTGTACAACAATTTATTACTTAACAATTTTATGACAGTTTGATTTTTTAATAAACGTAGGAAACAATCAACAGATCATAAAGGAACATTTCACAATTTTTTCAATATTTCTCAATACGTTAATGAACGAGCGTCATTGTCTTTATCGATTAACGCGGTATTTACGTTGTTACTTCCCTTTTTTTTTTCTTTCCAAATATACAAAAATGGCCGTTGATAGAATTTTACTATATTTTATCATTTTTATGAATAAAAAACGGGGTCCAAGGGTCGGCCGCGTTATATTGGATTTCGCGATATAGCGGATCGCGATATAGCGGAGCTCCACTGTATAAATAAAATCTTATGTCTCCAGTTGTTGTGTTAGTAATAACTAGTACTCGGCGGGGGATATAAATTTAATGAATTTGCTTGTTGAACTTAAATTCTGGAAAAAAGACTCGGAAACTTCCTGGATTTTATTATCCAGTTATCATAAAGACACAGAGAACATGACAGCACAGACAGCCAGTCAGATCAAACAGTAATTTGAGAGTTTTGGCCCTTGAATTGTGAAAACTGGAGAAAATTGGGATTATCTGACTCAAACAAATGGTATCCAGTTTTCTGACATCAAAACTAGAAACCGTGAAATGGAGCCACAATATGTTACATTGTTTGACTTAAAAAAAATTTTCAGTTACTTACTTGCACATTTCAACAATCCTTCCTTATAAACCATTTACTCCATATATGCATTTTTAATGCATGTGTGATCAGTGTAGATCCAGATTAGCCAGGACATCTAAACCATCTGATCTAGATCTGCACTGGTCACATCTTGGTCAGAAATAACCTAATGAATCAAGAGCAAATAGTGTAGATCCTGATCAGACAGCACAGATGTACTAGCTGATCTAGATCTACACTATATGTCCATGTGATAAAGGTGTATGTATGGAGGAAAAGTTTATAGAACAGATGTGTTTTGAGATAGAACATATGGATTTGAAGCTTAAATATGTTATTAATACGCTTGGTGTCGTAATTTATGTGCCGTTATTTTTTTATGTCAGTAAACTTTGTTTTGGAGGATATAGCTCAATTTTGTGTCCTAATTAATAATCATATTGTTGGGTACTAAAGTTTGTTATATTGTGACAGACTTCCGGAAAGTTGAAAAAAAGTGTCAGACATTTGGTTAGATAATATGTGATAATCTGTCTGACCAAAACAAATTCTAAATGGTTTTATAGTATGTGCAACCAGTGTAGATCCAGATCAGCTGGCACATCCATGCTATCTGATTTGGATTTACACATGTCATTATTTGGTCAGAAATAACCCAAGAATTCAAAAAGTGAGAAAAGTAAAGATCAGATGGTATACATGTGCTGGATGATCTGGATCTACAATGTTTGCCAATGGGATAAGCCCTATCACATAGAGTAAACAGTTACCGGTAATAAGCTATTTTTTGTTTTTTGTTGATTTTGTGGGCAGTTAACCAAATTTTTGAAACTCGCGTAAAATACAGAATTATAATACATAATTTTAGACATCTGAAAACCAGAAGTTTAAAAAGTCTTGAAAATGTTGTTAAAACCTCAAAATTTCATCCCAATAAACATGAAAGCATTCCCATTGGATTAAGTTAAAGCTTTTGTTTATTTAGAATGCAGCTGTTAAGGCATCTGGAACCACAAAGAAGTTGTACACAATGTGTTTGAAGACGATTGAGAGTATACTGGACATTCAGAAAGTGAACACGGTGCGGGAACTGGCTGTACAGTTTGGATGTACCGCAGCTGTCGATCTGGCTCAACAGATCCTGAAAAGGTCAGTCATTATCTCTTTAAACAAAAGAGGAAAAAATTCAATGTTAACTGCAAATGTTCATTATATTTTTTGTTAAAAATTAGTTTGTAAGATTATAATCATACAAAAGGTGTTTTATAAATCTTACTAAATGTTACTATATAATATACAGGCTGTCAACCGATTCCTATATTCCTATATTTCTCCTATATTTTGGATCAGAATCCTATAATCTGAAAAGCCTCCTATATTCCTATATTTCTCCTATATTTTTATGTGTTTTCTTATATTTTTTAGTATTTGTTTTTGTCGATGAATGAAGACAGTAAATATTGCTTTGATACTGCTTTTGCTTTCTTCTTTTTATTTCAAGAACAAAACTTAACTTTTAGATTGGTGATAACTTAGCGGGTGGCATTTACTTAAGTTTTAATCTGATTCTCTAACAACTTTGTAGCAGGTTTCTGTGTATTAAGGCTTACCTAACAAAAACTAATTTTCACTTCTATGCAGAATTCTTGTTGCAGTTGCAACCAAATGCAAAAAATATTAAAGATCATTAAATTTTACGCACCAACTGACTTCCCCCTTGTTTGAGATCTTATATTTGGTATGGTGTATGTGGTTGTCTAAATGTCAAGATGGACACCTGGGAAAAACATGCTTGACTATGAACAAGAATTCTTTAGCTGACTTTTGTGGTCAGTTTTCCAGTTTGAAAAGAGTGTTATCAAATTCTGTTGGAAAAGAGTGTATGCAAAAGAAAGAGTGTAAGCAAAAGAGGGTGTCTTTACAAAAACAATAATTTTCAAAAGGCAAAGTTAAATAAAGGGAGGTAATAAAAACAATATTATTTGATAATTTGCAACAACTGTTTGTTAAATAAATTGAGATAACTTTAGAATTTTTAATTAGGATAATCTGCAAAAGATTTGCATAGTGTTCTAAAATTATTGTTTTTATGCCCCGGTCATCTAGTGATGGAACCGTCCGTATGTCCGTCCTGTTAACCTTTTTCGGCAAGTTGGATATTTCTCAATTTCTACAAAGCGCATTGGCTTGAAAGTTTACATACTTACTTAACAGTTCACGGGTGATGACCCTGACAAGTTACTTAACTCTGGCTTCCTTATTTCTTGGGTTATCTCCCCATCTGTACTTAGAAAAATGGTTAACCTGTTTCGGCAAGTTGGATATTTTTCAATTTCTACCAAGAGTATTGGCTTGAAAGTTACAAACTAACTAAACAGTGCAAAGGTCTAGACCCTAATAAGTTACATAACTCTTGCAACCATATTTCTTGGGTTATCTCCCCCATTTGTACTTAAAGATAAATGGTTAACCTGTTTCAGCAAGTTGGATATTTCTTAATTTCTGCAAAGAGCATTGGCCTGAAAGTTTACACACTTACTGAACAGTGCACAAGTCATGACCCTTACAAGTTACATAACTCTGGCTACCTTATTTCTAGGGTTATCTCCCAATTTTGTACTTGGAGATAAATGGTTAATCTGATTTGACAAGTTGGATATTGCTCAATTTCTACAAGGGGCATTGGGTTGAAAGTTTACACTCTTACTTAAAAGTGCACAGATCATGACATTGACAAGTTACAGAACTCTAGGTGCTGTATTTTCTGGGTTATCTTGCCAATTTTGTACTTAAAGAAATAGTTTACCTGTTGTGGCAAGTTTCTCAAGCTACATAAAGAATTGGCATGAAAGTTTACACACTTACTTAACAGTGTGCAGGACATGACCTGACAAGTTACGTAACTCTGGCTACCTTATTTCTTGGGTTATCTCCTCATTTGTTTAGGCAAGTTGTATATTTCTTAATTTCTACAAAGAACATTGGCTTGAAAGTTTACACACTTAATTAACAGTTCACATGTCTTGACCTGACAAGTAACATAAGTCTGGCTTCCATATTTCTATGGTTATCTCCCCATTTTGTACTTAGAGAAATGGTTAACCTGTTGTGGCAAGTAGGATACTTCTCAATTTCTGCACAGAACATTAGCACGAAAGTTTACACACTTACATAACAGTGCACATGTCATGACCCTGACAAATTACATAACTCTGGCTACCTTATTGCTTGGGTTATCTTCCCATTGTGTACTTATAGAAAGGGTAAACCTATTTCAGCAAGTTGAATATTTCTCGATTTTGATCATGTGCCTCTAATAAATTCCAGAGCTTTTCATCAGAAAATTGGAAAGAGGCCCTGGCCTTTCACATTGGGAAATTTATGTGTGATAATTGTTTAATTTGGGAAAACAAAATTCATTGAAAGATGTGTACTATGTTATAAATATTAGTTATAAGTATTTTCAACTTATATTTAATGTTTTAAAGCACTTTATTATTCAGCTTTCATTTTTTTAACTCCCCTCAGAGGATTTTGATATTATTTTCTACATCTTACAAAGCATTTTGGGAAGAGACTCTGCCACAGTTGGGAAAAAATACTATATATTTGGATTGAGAAGAGGTCTGTATGAGGCCTCTGTTATATAAGAATGAAAAGCCCTGAATGCCCACCCCCAATACTTTCCTCACTAGTGTTTCTACTAAATGCCTAGGCATTAATTACATTAAATTCTGTCAATGTCGCAATTTTGTCTTGAATACTCTGTACTTAATAATCTTAGATTATAGGTTACTTTACCTGATTTTTATGCTAAATTCTTTTTATGTGCAGGTTCTGGCACGAGAAAGTTATTTTTCATTATTTAAAACAAACTTGTGATTTTAGTTGCAGTTTTAACACTGTGCTGTCATTTTAAATTTTTATCAACACAAACTTCGCTACCGGGGACATACATGTGTTTTCCGAATACAGCTTCTTGTTTTATGGAACCACTAAATGGATAAAAGTTAAATTACTTAAATGAACCTGAAAGGAATAATGTCCATCTATTCCCAAGAAGGCTTTGGCTTTTGAAAATTATTGCTTTTGTATAGAAATTTAATGGCAGTTTGAATTAAAGTTCAGTTATGGTTAAAACTTGATAAGTTTTTATCATTTCTCTTGAAACTTGTAGCAATATTCTTTGTATTTAGGTTAACTAACTTATTTGACTGCAGTACTGTTCAATGCAGATTAAATAAATAAATGGAATCATATTCCGGAACTTCTAGAGTAGTGAAGGGCATATAATTTTGTATGATGTATTGCCTACAGGTTCTCAATAGAGTTTGACCAAAGTAAGGCCTTGGGGTCACTTTTGACTGAACCCTTTTGGACATTGTAACCCAGATTTTTACACACAAAGCAATATGACTATGAGTGGATGGGTCGATGCTGTAACTGAAAAATCCGGCTTTTTTTGTTAATGCATTTTCTGCATTTCCCCCTTGTTTGAATGGTCATTCAGATGCTGGTGATGTGCTTGATGGTGCTGATATTAAAGTTAATGGTTTCCATCATTTTTACAGTGGACATTTTGGACATTGATAATTGTAGAAACAGTAAATGCACATGTGAAAATCATTTGTATAAGTGCTAGTAAATAAACTATTTTCAGTTCCAAACTCCTATATTTTTCCTCAAAATCAACCAAAACCTCCTATATTTGTTGCGAAAATATTCCTATATTTTTCCTATATTTTGGAGATGACCTGGTTGACAGCCTGAATATATTTTACCCTTTCTTGAATGGATACAGTTTATATCCTATTTGTGATCCATGTTGATCCTGATCAGCAGGCATAGTCTGAACAAATTACTAAAATGTGATTGTTTTCAATGAAATTTGATTGATAGGTGTTTTCAACTTGATAAATTTGTGAAATTAATTACTCGGATTAACCACTTACCATTGTGGCTAAATTTGTTTAATGGCAAGATTGCTTCAGTGACTCAGTTATTTCCCTTTAATTGCGGCCAAAACTTTATTCATATTCTCAAAGACATCCCTGAGAAAATTAAATGGACAGGCAGAAAGTCTAAGAAAAAGCACAAGTTGATTAGAAAGATTAAGTGGTTTATGGATTCTGTTATCTGCAGGTATGAGGAATCTCAGGGAGTTAGGGGAGAGGACTTTGACTTCAACAACTGTCTCTTTCAAGGGGCAGCACTCTGTGCAGCTTGCAAGTAAGCTTGTCTTCTTGTAGAATTTTATGTGATAGTAGCTAAAACATTCTCTTTATTTTTAACCCCCCACAAAGTGGGAGGCATATAGAGTTGCACTCGTCCGTCCGTCCCCAAATCTTGTGGCATCAACTCCTCCTCAACTATAAGGCGGATTTCTTTCAAACTTGCACAGATGATCAAGCAGGATGTGTAGATGATTGTAAAGAAAGGATTTTTTCCTGCAACCATTTTTACCAGAGTTATGACCCTTTGTTAATTTCAGTTATTAAATATTGTTGCATTAACTCCTTTTTAACCAGCTGAGGGATTTCTTTCAAACTTGCACAGATGATCGAGCAGGATGTGTTGATTGTAAAGAAAAGGTATTTTCCTATGGCCATTTTTACCAGAGTTATGGCCCATTGTTTATTTCAGTAATAAAATATTGTGGCATCAACTCCTCATTTACTGTTGGATGGATTTCTTTTAAACTTGCACACATGATAAAGGTGGATGTGTAAATGATCATAAAGAAAAGATTTTCCTGCGGCGATTTTTACCAGGGTTATGGCCCTTTGTTAATTTCATTTACAAAATTTTGTGGCATCAACTTCACATTTTCTATTTGGCTGATTTCTTTCAAACTTGCACAGATGATTAGACATGATGTGTAGATTGTTGTAACCATTGTCTTGCAACCATTTTCACCAGAGTTGTGGCCCTTTGTTAATGTTTGTCATTAAATTTGGTGGCACTTAACTTCTCATTTACTAATCATGATCACCGCATGTTGTTAATACCTGGTACACAATTTTGTTACAAATTTTGTTGCAGCAGTGGGGGGCATCAGTGTCCTGAGGACACAGTCTAGTTTATTTGTCAATCTTGTACATGTATGCAGACCATTGTTGGTGTACATGGAACTATAATTATATTATGTTCAAACATATTAAATAAATAAGGCTGCTTCAGTAAACCACTGCCTACCTGGTTCACTTTCTGCTTGATACAGTCTGTTTGATAAATAGGTTATAAGAAACTTCTTTCTTTGTCTTTTGTCTAACAAGAAGATCACAAAACACATAAAGGTACAGAAACTTGTAAATGTTAACCTTGATTACTCAATTGGAAGTATGAGACCAGGACATAGTTTTGATCAGTATTACTGTGCGAGACTAACAACAATCATTAATTATTTAAGAAATAATACATTTCTGACTGTGTTTTATCGCAGAATAAAATATGGGTACGAGTTTGATGCGTAGTAATTAAATCACGAGTGCGTTAGCACGAGTGATTTAATTACGACGCATCAAACGAGTACCCATATTTTATTCTGCGATAAAACACAGTCAGAAATGTATTATTTCGATTCTAACATGAATAATTCAATGCAGTTGTCGTTCTATCCTATGGACTTCTTTTCGGAAAGCTAGGACGAGTACACTTGTTATTCGGCGAACGGCTGTTACATTTTACCCCCCTGTGTAATAGAAAAGAAAATTCGTATTTTTCTCTTTATTCCAATTTCAGTTTATTTCCAGTTGTGAAACATATTTTATATTACACAAAAATCATATCTAAACAGTATGTATAATGTTATCGGACAGCATTTATTGTAAATCAGCAAGAAAAACATGAATTAACCATTTGGAAACCTTCGGATATCTTCTCGATCCGCCCTTGTTTCAACGGCTTAAAATTTAAACAAAAAATACGTGAATATTTAATGTCAAGGCGTCGACATAGCATGAATAGACATTTTACTTGGAGTAATAATTGACAGCGATATTACTGGATGTTATCTGTCCGGAGAAAATGCTAATTTCTCGAACATCTGTGACCTGGTTTGTTTGCAAGTTTGACATGTTGCTGACATTGGACATTTGTGTCACATGAGAAGCAATTGAATTTTGCTGTGGCTGTGCTGACACAATGGCTACATCAGTTGATGTTGCACTGGATAATTTAGTCAAGTCCTTGGAGTTTGTGTTATAAGTTAGTGCATTGCTTATTTGCAATTTCTCATCATCATGTGGCTTGATGTAGGAAGTGAGACTTTGGACATTCCTGTGACCAGTGAGAGACATAATAGCCTGATTAGAGAAACCTTTCTGATGGAGATGCGTCATGACAAAAGCCCGAATGCAGTGATTTGTGTATCGTTTGGACAGTTGCGCTTTGTCGGACAGATTGGACATGAAAGAGTTAACTTTATTCACACCAAGGGGAGCATTTTCGTACCAGCTGGCAGACTCATCATGGCAGTGAAACTTGCGTACAGGTCTTTGCAGGAAACGATTGCAGTTTGGATTTAATTTGGACAGATATTTTTGGAATGATTTCAGCGGACAGAATGCATCACCCGTTCCATACATTCTAGGTTCTTTTACCTGCTCCCTTGAATCAATACCATGATGCGTCTTGTCAGCTTCATTGAAATTCAGTGTGACATATTGGCGCCCTTTGACATCTGTTTTAAAAACAAAAGAATCTTTTGCTAAGGACTGTAACCCTTCTCTGCCCCTCCTACCAAAGTGTGCAATAAGTTCATAAATAATTTTATTCTGCAAAGTTTCAGGAGTGTCTAGGGGAAAAAACTCCACATTCGTACAATTTTTGGTGGTCTTCCTCACACACTGGATCCTTGTGTTTAGACATATCCTTCCCTTCTCTTTTGAGGCCTTTTATCAAGCCGGTCAACACTTGGTTGGACAACATGAAGTCTCTGTCCTTCATTATATTCAACAGTCGGGAGTGTGGTGGGCTTGTCAAGTGACGGTTGATGCCAGCGCGAATGCCCACGAGAGCAGATTTTGAATATTCCTTGGCCTTTTTACTTTGTAACGAGGCATAAAACTGCTGAAGGACGGAATCAAGCTCGACAGGTGCCAGGCTCTCAAAACTATTGGTAAATCCATTCTCAGATAACCACACTGAAAAAACATTGTGGGAATATTTGTCAGAGAAAGATGTGTTTCAGTGTTTCATTAATTTATTCAGGACTTGTGAAAATTAAAGAAATATTTTTTTTAACCTGGACAGAAAGATGCGACTGGCAGCCATAAAAAGTGACATACAATTTACTGGTAATCGTATAAATTTGTTTAGAAATTGGATGGAAGAATATGGTAACACTGACACTTCCAAATCCGTACTGTACGGTAATGTCTGAACAGTAAACTTGCAAATAATTGGAAATTTTAGTGTCACTGCAGCATTCTGTAATCAAGATGCTTAGTTTAATGCCTCTTTAGGAATAGTAACAATATAACTTAATTTTAAAGACAGGATAATACAGTAAAACTTCTTAACGTCGAGCATCAGTCACTCGAACACTATTGATAAATTGGGAGTTTCCCATTGTTCCAATTCAGTATGTACTGTCTAATATAGGCTATCCATACTGGTAACTCAAAAACAGGACACTGCCATACATTTACAACTTTACGAAATTTTTCTGTATTTTTCTGTTCGGGAAATTTGAGACTATTGATAGAACTACACAGTATTATGTAGATTTTGCATTTTCTTTGATTTGGCAGTTTTCTATTTTGACTTAGAACAGTAAAGCACCTATTTCAAAATAAGGTACCATCATTAATTACCTTTCAACAGACCAACAGCCCATTTTATACTTTGATCAGTTGTTTTTTCTGTAGTCTGACCTCTCAGCCTCTCTACATCTGCAGCTGAAGTCTGCTTAAACCGCTTTGGTTGGGGAGGAAGGATTTCTTGGACTGAGGTTAAGTCAGTACCGGCATTTATTTCTTCAAAGAAGAAGCTGTCATCAAAAAAGTCCAAACCTATGTCTTCTAATTCTGCTAGGTTCTGATTAGCTTGCTTTTGAAAGAAATCATTGAGTTCCTTGTATGTCTGAGTGTTCTTTGGGAACAGTTCAAAGATGAATGCTGACTTGATCTCTCCAGAAAATGTGGATTGAATTACATATTTGTTCACTGTACCGTCAAATTGAGTTCTTATTATTCTCCAGTCCTGATTTGAACCTTTCAGTGTACATATAGTACCCGTTTTAAGAGATGCCATCGTTAAAGGCTCGTACAGACGCTAAGTAGGTCAATTTTACTACAATGTTTACACCATGTGAACGCTATTCATCGTAGTAAAATGACGTATAAGTCTGGTTTCGATATGCTATTTACAGCGATTCGGAAAAGCCGGGAGTAAGTAAATGACGTCACGGACTATTTATTACGGTGGGGGTGAAATGGAATAGCCATATTTTGTTGCAGAATAAAACACGGTTGTTTTCCTATACGTTTATAGGAAAGCGCTGGCGGATCGTGTTAGAATATTAAATTAAGCATATTTAAAATAATAAACTGTTTGAACATTGTCAGTTTTATTTAACTATGTAGGAAACAGAAGATAAAACTGGAGAAGGGCAAGCTCAAAGAGTTATGTGGAGTTAAGAGTACCTGCTTTGACTCGTTACTGACTGAAATGGAAAAACTAGCCGACTCCATCAAAGGTATCATTATTATAATTTTCCTGTTGTATCATACTGTTACTAATATACATGACTTGATATTACTGTAATTTTCTGGTGCCCTGTCTGTCATTGAAGAATAGCCATCTGAGTAATTGACCTGGGAGATGACCATTTAACTTCAAATTTCTAATTATAAAAAAAGCCTCATTTTGACCCCTTTGATTTTAGCTGAAAGGTCATTTTTCCCTTACCGGTAATTCAGGATATTCTGTCTATTAGTTTTCATAGTCCCCTTAAAATTATCAAAATGATCTTTGCGATTCAGAACTTAGTGGAACCCCTGGTGGTCCATCAGTTTATCAGGCTATAAATCATGAGTAATGATAAAGTTTGACTAGAAATGAAATATCGTTATGGTCATTGCTAAAATACACAATGAAATGGGAAAAAGTGTGCTTACACATTTTGGCCTTCTTTCTTTGAGTATTTTATTTAGAATGTAATACATGCTTTGTTTGCTAGAGTTGCAGTGATTTGATCATTCTGATCATGATGTTGTTTTAGTGAAATGTGTCGGTTCTCAATAAGGTGGCTAAATTTCTTGTATTGCAGATGACAAGAAAATGGTGCAGAATAAAAGAACATCAACTTTAATCGATGAAATAGAGAGACAGGCACAAGGTAAAACATCCTCTTGGATTCTTACTGTAATAATTTATTGTCCAGGGTTTGCACAAAAAAAATGACATTAATTTGGGAATTGCTAAAAGAAAATCAACAAAAAACTCAAAATAATCATGTTTGAACTATAATGAAAGGTGTACAGTTAAAACTTTTGGAAAATAATATGATACTGGTCAACCTGAGCCCCCCTGCTCCCCCCCCCCCCCCCTCTCCAGTAAGTTTACTAAAGTACTTATACATATAAAGACTATTATGAATGGCTAACTGAATAGTTGTCAGATACTCTCGGATAAATAATTAGATTACAAGTAAAATAAAATACATAACTTGTTGGGGACTAAGCATACAATACTACAGTGCCATAGCTGGTACATAAATGATCATATTTGCCTCTTTTGAAAAAAAAGGATAAAATCTTGCCTGATTCAAGGAAGGTTTATTTCTCTTTGTTTATATACAGAGAGATCTGTAATGGTGAACACATAAATTGAGGCCGTTTTGCAGGACTGTGAAGAAATTATATGAAGAAGAGCAATGAAGTTAAAAATGAGGACTGATAGCAAAAATAAACATTGTGATGTGGTATGAAAATAGCTAAAATAATCCATATGCCTGTTTGATCTGAAATAGAATGAGGTCTGCTTATATCAGAGTTTGGTGTAAAATAATTCTCTGATTGCTTATCAGCACTTGATTTTTGTGCTCACATGCATAATTAATGGCAAAACATGGTTGAAACTAAGACACAGACTTTTACAACATGTCAGTCTTTTATGGTGCTTTTAAAATGCAATCAGTGTGATGATGTAAACTGGTTACTTTTCACAGAAATAGAGTTGTTTGTAGATTTAACTCTTTCCTCCAAACATGTAGAATCTATATATGCCTTTATGGCATGAGCGTACAGTGTAGATTCACATCAGATGGCCACATGTGCCAGCTGATCTGTATCAACACTGGTCTCGCGCACGTAAAAAGGCCAAAAAGGGTTAAAGAAGTTATCACACTGTAAGAGATGCATGAACTTTTTCAGAGATTCCTGAGAAGCAGGCTCGGCTGAGAGACGATGACGAGGATGGAGAGGATGTGAAGGTCGATTATGAGGAGTGGAAACGGAAAATCCTTGAGAATGCTGCCAGAGCTCAGGCTGCCTCCTGATGACAGCCAATCACACTCAAGCTTTAATAAGACTCCTGCAAGAGGCCTTTACTCCATATATACAGGATGTTTTGCATTTGAGACCAGTGTAGATGCAGATCTATTGGCACATCAATAAATCTAAAAGTGAACAGTGTAGATGCTGATCATGGAATAAAGGGATAGTGGTGGTTTTTGAACATTAAACAACATTCAAAATGTGAACTAAGTTTGCATGAAAAGACAGCTGATTTCCTAAACATGATGTGATTTCAAACTTATTCAACATTTCATTTTCATTTCAATGTGGAGGAACCTCAAACTCATGAAAGATAAACAGTTAAAAGATCTGATAAACAGTTTACATATTATTTGATACTGTTGGCAACATGGTTCTCATTGCACTGATTAATTGTATGTTATGTGAGCTCTGGTTCATTGTTAAATGAATTTAAACTTCCAACAACACAGCCGCAGTCCTCTGTAGAATTATTAGGTGCTGAATATTGTATGTATTATCATCATTTGTTCTAAACATAGCATTATGTTAAAAATGACTTTTGTACTATTTCTGTAAAATAAATGCTTAATTTATTACTTGAATTGTGATGTGTAAAGTAACTGTTCCTAAATGTTTGTGTGGTTCATGTACAATACAGCTAGAGTGTAATTTGCATTTTCCGCATGTCCTGCATGGAACCAAATCATTTTAAAGCGGCATTACTTCAATTTAACCCGCTCTATTGTAAGAAATATTACATGTATTTGGAACTATAGGCACAAATTTGCAGCATTAGTTCGGGCTAATAAAATTTTAATTTACTAAAATAAATTTGGTCCGCGTGACTAAAAGCGAAAGTAGTATTTCCAAAACGTCACAGAAATCGAGACCTGGCATGAAGTGGTCGATTCGTCAAAAATCGGTGCTAAATATACCTCCACTATATTTAGCTTCTTAAAAGTTTGTTAACGATTATTTTACAATATCATTGAAAATCCCGTCTATAAGAAAGAATTTGACCGGACCTTTTGTGTTCTGTTAGAGAGTTATATATTGGGAGTCTATATGGACAAATATGTTTTTTCAATAGTATATTCTTACTTAAGTTTAGGGTTGGGGCTTTAAGTGGACATACTCGGATAGATTTCTGTACCAACAACTTTCCCAAATTGTGCTGCAAAAATACTACGTGGGCTAGAGTGTTTTTTGGCTTTCAAAAGCATTAGAATTATTGTCATCTTCCGCAAATCTGTACCTGGCACTAAAGTGATGACTGGATTTAGAAATTTGAGTTCAGCCACGTTAAACTCGTTATCTTGTGTAGCATATAACATTGAGTGTGTACTGTTGCAATAAAACTTGACATTAAACATCTGCATATAATATTACTTAAAGCAACATTGTCAGCTTTGATGGTTTTGTAGGCCTTAAACCTGATAAAAGGCTTATGACTTAAATTTAGTATGTGAATTGTTGCTAAAAACTTTAAATAAGTTATCTTCGTCAGTTTTCTGCTCGACACAACAAGAATGAATCTGTGTCGACAGAATGTCTTGACATGTGCTTGTTTGCTGTTTTGTGGTGCCGAAGTCATTTATTTTATACTTGCAGATGCATTCGAGTGATTTCTGAGATCTTTACCAATACACAACAGTTCTCTGGAAGTAAATCTAGTGTTAACTATTGTTACAAAAGTAACAGTACGTCTAGTTAAACTGAACTTGGACATTAGCGGAAGATCCCCAAAGCCCTTTGTTCTTGTTTGTTCAACATATTCTGATCTAGTAGTGGGATCCAAGACTGGTTTCTTTTCTGAGTTCTATAAAATTGGGGACAGTACCTCCACTGTTTAAATGAGTAATTTTCAGAAATGTATTAACCATGTTAACTGAATAACAAACGGTGTAGATCCTGATCTATTTGCCAATATGTGGGGGTGGCTACACTAGTGGAAATGTGATGAATGCTATGCAAATCTAGAAAGTAGATATGTTAACAGTTTAAAAGTCATGTATACAGTATTACACCTCTGCACCAGTTTCATTTGCTTAAAACGATTGATGTTAGAAAAATAAAAAAGGAAAGTTTCAACAATTTTTTATTCTGTAAAGACATAGCTCTCTCTAACAAATGAAGAACATTTACACATTACAATGATGAAATAATGAATTGATATTTTCATGCACATGTTACACAATGATCAATTTTGAACACAAACTTTTTAAGACCGTCACTTAATACAGGGAAACTTTCAGTGGCCCAAATCTGATGAAAACAAACAACACTAAATATTGTTGCCTTCATTTCCATAAACTGCAGCTCCACCCAACCATAATTTAAACTTGTATAAGATATCTGCTGTTCGGCAACGCATTACATTTTGATTGTCACATCACAAGGCATTGCTTAATGTTGTCATGTGGGTTGTCTACAAGACTGTTCCAGTACAACTGCAGATCCTGTCTCCGCGACAAGAAAACCTTTGAAGTCATTGATATCGGCACACAGTTCAACAAGCAGAAGTCATTAACCATGTTAAGTCACCATTATCTGTTAGATACAAGGTTAATGGAATTTCTGTGAACCTCAACAAATTTTACTAAACAAATCTCAGACCAAATAAACCTTTAGCTTGTAATTATCACTGATTTTTAATGTTCAATCATGCAATTCTTCTTGTCTTGGTGAGCTGTCCACATTTTATGCAGAATTAGTTGTCCATGACAGAAGTACTTGCATATTTAACACCAATCACAATGTTACGTTACTTTCTTGCAGGGAAACTTGGTTGTACACCATAATTTAACAGCCGCATCACACCAGGTCTTCAGAAATGTGCCGTCAGCCGGTCCACTTCCATCAAATCTTCCACAAGCTGCAACACAGATAATGTCAAAGATACACCTTGGCTTATTATAACTATGTTAGCCAATTAATGAAATTCTAACAACTTTCTTATCCTAAACTAAAGAATACACAAACAATTGACGAAAGTGAGAACCCGAGGGGTTACCCCCTTGGAACATTCAGTGGCAAAACAGTTTGATGACATCAAAGCTTTTTAAGCCAAGTTTCTCATAAAATGCATGTACATGCAATTCCTCGTATTGTAAAGGTATTACAACAAATGCTATGAGCCAGCTTGCCTTCTTCTAGTTGGTATAAAACTAAATATTTCTTTCTTTCACTGCTGGATTTTACAGAACCGTTATACTAGGGTGTGTTCTTGCCTTACTGATTGTGGTGGTAGTAAGGGATGGGAAGGTGTTAGTCAAAGACTAGTGGATCTGCCCCCCTTTAAGCTTTGTACAAAAGGAATCGGCTGACATTAATTTGTTCATTTTTAGTCAATTTGTTTCATCTTTTAATTAGTTTGATTTATTACACAGGCAATGTTAGCATTTGTGTGATTAAATACCTATGAACATCAAATATTGAAAAAGCATCAGTATAAAGAGATTTCACACAGGGTTTTGTAAAGTTTCCAGCTACAACCAAAACCATCAAAAGCTTGAATACCTGGTCTACAGTGGTTCCTATACGTTTTGCCATTTCTGCTTTCTCGAGAACACTAAGGTGTAGAAACTTCCACAATAACTCCCCATCAAGGACGTTCTTGTGGGCGTTAGCCAAGTCTAGTGATGTGTTCTTCACAGCTCTGAAAATGTTTGAAGTTTGATTTGTTTTTAATTTGTAGTAATATAAAGTGATTGCATGCTACTTAGATGTTTCCATATCTTAATATGCTTTACAACTCCTACTTGACCTAATTTTGAAATTGAAATCAGTAAATGGACCATATGCAGATCTGTTACAGATTATCTTAAAAGAATACAACAAGTCTCCTCCCATAATTTCATGTTGTTTTTTTTTTAAAGATAAAATCATGAATAAGGAAACTGACACAAGTTGCGATTTTTATGTTTTCTGTAAGCCCGATAGTTGAACCCGGCAGTGTTGGATGCAAGCTCCAAGCCCAAGGGTTGATGCAGTGTGGGATCAGATTTGTAACCAAATGTTACCTGTGTAAGCTTAAGGGTTATGCCCATCAGTGTGAGCAATACAGAAGCTGACATTAGAGGCTAAGTTACCTGTAAGCTCGA
Source organism: Corbicula japonica (assembly GCA_038501625.1). Lineage (NCBI taxonomy): Eukaryota > Metazoa > Mollusca > Bivalvia > Venerida > Cyrenidae > Corbicula > Corbicula japonica. Next base: position 1,479,255 of record JAZAYU010000053.1, read on the forward strand.
GGGTTGAGCCCGGCTGTGTGGGGTATCTGCATGTTGAGAGCATTCTGTAACATGAGAAGTCTTCTGTACACTTTCTCTGTGATAGGTAACAAGTACCCTAAACTTCCATCCAGGGAGGCTGAAAAATTATCATCAGTTTTAATCAAAAACAGATAAGTAAATTCCACCTCCCCACCCCCCAAAATTTGCTTCCTTCATGGATTTACATCAAATCACATGGCATTAAATGACTTTTATATAAATAAACTGTTATAACAATAAAAATAAATCCCTTTTGAATCCCTTTCACTCAATTTTTCATCTAGGGAAATAATCACATAGTTTTGAATATATTAGGCTTATATTGCAACTTGTTTTTAATCTGTTGAATTTTGTTAAAAATTAAATATTCCTGTTAAATGTCACTTTCAGTCAAAAAGTATTTGGTCCTAAAGACATTTAAATTAACCAGCCTGCTAAATTATAAGTCTATTACTGTTTTACTTGAACCTCCAAAGAGCAAGGCATATAAATTTGTCATGTTTACTTAACAACTGTGGATTTTAGGAGGACACCACCCTTTACATGTAATTCACTTTTATGGAATTTATTGCATGTGCAACAAGATTCAGATCAGCCAGCACTGATTGGTTTTTGGTCAGAAATAATGTAATAAATCAAAAACAGTGCTGATCCTGATCAGATGGCACAAATATGACATCTGATCTGGATCTACACTGTTCACCCAAGCCATTCAGGCATATGTAAGGAGGAAATGGTTAAGCAAATGAGCTGATTTAAAATTCCTACCAAAGTATGTTACATGTCTTCTCTCCACAGGTCCCGACAGTTTCTTTTCTGTTGATGGGTCAGATAGCTTACATCGTACCCGAAACATTGTGTTGATGTGAGAACCAGCATTAAAATCTCCCCTTCTTAACAGCCGGGTTCCACCATGACTTTCCCGAACTGAAAGTTATCAAACATAAATGAGGCCATTCATTTAAAGTAGTGATTGTTATCCAACATTGTAGACAATAATTGATAAATCAGACATCCTGAACTACAAACTAACCCTTTGCTTATATCCCATGTGCAACCAGTGTAGATCCAGATCAGCCTGCACATCCTTTCAGTCAGAATCAAAACTGTTTAGATCTTCCTCAGAATAATTTCATGGATTTAACAGCAAACATTGCAGATCCTAATCAGACATCATGAATGTGCAGGCAGGTTCGAATCTTCACTGACAAATGTGATATAAGCTGTATCCATGGAGTAAACGGTTAACAACAAATCAGGACTAAATGATTAAGCATTAAATGTATACAGTGAAACCTGTCTTTAGCAGCCACCCAAGGGAGTGAAAAAAAGTGGCTGCTAAAGACAGGTAGCTGTTAAAGACAGTAAAAAATCAGAACAAAATGTCAGTTAAGGTTCTATTCAAACTGGCTGTTTAAGAAAGGTGGTTGCTATTCGCAGGGTGGCTGCTAAGGCAGGTTTCACTGTATTGTAAAAAGTTAAGCGTATATTTCAGTATAATTACGTTAATGAAGTATTGATACATTATCAGGATCCTTGTAGTCCAATAACAGAGCAAGCTTTTGCATGCAACATTGTTGCGTTGATGGGTGGGTTGGAGTTACTTCACCATGACAACTTGTACTTATTTGTTCATATGAGAACCTGTTGTGGCAAGTGTGAGGTTGGTTTACATAGTACCTACTTTAAACTCCCAGTGGCAAGTTGTTTTGCTACTGTCCGTTTCAGGGCGGTAACCCCAAAGGTTCTCTTTTTTGGTTATTTGTTTGTTGTGTTTGTTTGACCTGCTCTCTTTTCCTTTCTTCTTTTTGGCTACTTGGGGAGACAGTGTTTTCCGAGTGTGGCTATGCCAGATATGCATATTTTACTTTTTTCCACAGAAAAACTAAGAACAGTAGTATGTCAAACAGACAGAACCAGAATTTAGTGACATTATGCAGTATATCCTGCAAATGTATGCCTTTATGACTTGCTAAACATCACAACTTAATGTAACTTGATCATAATCATTTGTTCACTTGATGGAAAATGTTTATATAGATTTTTTTAAAGATTTAATAGGAACAGTAGCTCACAACGAAGAATGACTTAGCTCCTGATAAACAAAGAAACATTGGTATGAGTAAGTAATCACAAGCCTTGACTTACTTTCAGGCAAATACTGGTATATCAAGATATTCTTCTGTTTGTCTGTCACTGAAAAACAAGCAGTCAAACATCCTGAGTCAAGACACAAAAAATAGCCTGCAAACTGAATAATCTGTTGCTTTGTACATTAAAAAAATAATTCCAATGTAAACAAGGTGCAAATGCACAAGATTAAATCTGACATAAACTCACGGTGACATTATTTGCAATATCTTGCGGACAGGTTGATCAAAAACAACCAAAATCTGTCAAGGACCTCTCTAGGATACAATACACGTTATTGTATAGAATGTTTTATTGTGGGATTTTGTCATGATGATGCCTGGAGAAGGCTTAGACGTGAAAAACAAGAATCATCTTCCAAGTTTACCCTGGGTCTTTTTATCCCTTGAGTATAGTTTTCAGAAATGACATGGTTTTGTTTGGCAGCTTGTGAGTAACTTACCAACAAATGATAACTGAGCACCATCCACAAAGTAATCCAGGGAGTATACTTCCAGAGGCTTCACATCCTGTAGAAAGAAAAGGAGAAACCTTTAAATGATAACAAGACTCAAGCCAAGTTAGTGTCAACCAGCACATTTTGGTTTGATCTGTTTGCTACATGTATTCAGACCAAAAATTTCAGCAAAACCTCTCTGCCAACAACTGAACTAGCTTCCATGAAAAATTATGGAAGTCAGCCACAACACATTCAGCTGGATAGGAGAAAACAGTAGTTACAATACACACACTATGGCAACCTGAATTTTTGGAAAGGTATGTGACTATTCTAATAAAATGATTAGATACATATAACAATTGTTATTACTCTACCTCACCAGAAGTTATGTTTATGTTGCATTGTATCAATAGGGACTGTTGGTAGTTTTAAGCATATTCAAGTCCCTGAGATTCATGCAGCATATTAAAGGCAGGTAAGTGGTATATACATACCCTGGCAACTTGAGACAACACCCTCTCCTGCTCCTGGTATCTATATAATGTGACACTCTTCTGTATGTCGGCTACAAAGATGAGGTTTTTGATGGTCACCATGTAGTGTATGTAGATGTGTGTATCAATGAAGGCTATCCCTATCAAATCATCGTCCTTCAGGGTCCACAGGAATATCTAGACGTCACAAAGATATCATAAAGACATGTTAGATACAATCTGTTCTTCAACAGTTTAAAAAATACGGAACTGATTACATTCGTTTTTACACATGTGGGTCATAAATAACAGAATCTTAAATTTTGCATATAATAAAGTATCCTGCTTGTTTGAAAGATAGATGTAAATACCAGTAAATCAAGTGCATTTCAATTTGTAATTTACATGTACTTTAACAGGTTAAACATATGAAACCAGACACTGATGGGTCAGTTCTTAACATAAATATGACCCAATATAATTCATAAACATGTATGACAGTGTGTTGTGTATATACAGGTACAGCATATAAACATGTATGACAGTGTGTTGTGTATATACAGGTACAGCATATAAACATGTATGACAGTGTGTTCTGTATATACAGGTACAGCATATAAACATGTATGACAGTGTGTTCTGTATATACAGGTACAGCATATAAACATGTATGACAGTGTGTTCTGTATATACAGGTACAGCATATAAACATGTATGACAGTGTGTTGTGTATATACAGGTACAGCATATAAACATGTATGACAGTGTGTTCTGTATATACAGGTACAGCATATAAACATGTATGACAGTGTGTTGTGTATATACAGGTACAGCATATAAACACGTCAGACAGTGTGTTGTGTATATACAGGTACAGCATATAAACACGTCAGACAGTGTGTTGTGTATATACAGGTACAGCATATAAACACGTCAGACAGTGTGTTGTGTATATACAGGTACAGCATATAAACACGTCAGACAGTGTGTTGTGTATATACAGGTACAGCATATAAACACGTCAGACAGTGTGTTCTGTATATACAGGTACAGCATATAAACATGTCAGACAGTGTGTTCTGTATATACAGGTACAGCATATAAACATGTCAGACAGTGTGTTCTGTATATACAGGTACAGCATATAAACATGTCAGACAGTGTGTTCTGTATATACAGGTACAGCATATAAACATGTCAGACAGTGTGTTGTGTATATACAGGTACAGCATATAAACATGTCAGACAGTGTGTTGTGTATATACAGGTACAGCATATAAACATGTCAGACAGTGTGTTGTGTATATACAGGTACAGCATATAAACATGTCAGACAGTGTGTTGTGTATATACAGGTACAGCATATAAACATGTCAGACAGTGTGTTGTGTATATACAGGTACAGCATATAAACATGTCAGACAGTGTGTTGTGTATATACAGGTACAGCATATAAACATGTCAGACAGTGTGTTGTGTATATACAGGTACAGCATATAAACATGTCAGACAGTGTGTTGTGTATATACAGGTACAGCATATAAACATGTCAGACAGTGTGTTGTGTATATACAGGTACAGCATATAAACATGTCAGACAGTGTGTTGTGTATATACAGGTACAGCATATAAACATGTCAGACAGTGTGTTGTGTATATACAGGTACAGCATATAAACATGTCAGACAGTGTGTTGTGTATATACAGGTACAGCATACATACTTTTTGTCCTATGGCTGACACAAGGAATCCATTACAGTATGTCAGAGCTGTTACTGGGCCCTTCTGCTCCTTCTTATACACAACCTGTAAGCACAAAGATAAGCTTCTTACTGGGTTAGAATATTAAGATTTAATATTCTAACCCAGCTTCTTACTAGTAATGAATTAACACAATATTAATCTGATTAATATTATATTACTACAATTGATTTTTATACTGCTGGTTTTGCCCTCGGTATCAACAGATGCCCCAGGCAATGGAGAATGTTTATCTGGTTACCTCACTTCAGGCAAGGTACTTGAGCTTTACCTTGATAACAGAATCTCAGATATAGGAATTAATCATCCTTGCTTCCAAGCCACACTTCATATTTGGAGCTTCATATATTTTGCTCCATATATAAATAAAAAAATTATTCACTAGATCTTAGTTATAGAAGAACACTTAAATCATCAATTTTACCATACATGTTTTTCATTTATTGCCATTTTATGTCTGTGGAAAACTGTTCAATTACTTGTTATAAAGTCCAAAATTCTTACTTTCATTTTATGTTTGGTCAGTGGCTGTCCAGGTTCTGGAACAACTTCTATCACATCAAAGATAATTATCTGAAATTGAACAGGTAGTCTGTCATCACAAAATTTTCCCAACATAATTATGTAAGAACACTTTTAAAGTTGTCGCTTAACACATTATAGTTCTTAACATACCTAAAGTGACTTAGCAGCAAATGACTGCTATTTAGTTAATAAATTCATGTCATACATTTGTTTAGAACACCACCTGTGAATAACAAATGGACTGGTTAAAATTTAAAGACAAAGTTCAATACAATAATTAAGTAGGATAAGGCTTAATTCTTGTGCTAAACCTATTCACACACAATCTTCTGATTTTAGATTTTATAATTTTGACCTTAACTTTTCATAATGCTGTGATCACACCAGTAAAATACAGTAAAACTTCGAAAACTCGAATATTCAGGGGGATTTTTAAAATGTTTGAGTTTTCCATGGTTCTCGAGTTTTCGAGGTTTTTCTTTATGAGGTCCTATTTTGTACAGTCAAGTCGCATAAAAATATGTTTGTGAGCTTGTTGTTAACTATGTTATCGGAATAACATCTAAATTTGTAAACGATTCATTTGTCACTGTATTTTTAAACCGTTATATCTGTTTAAAATGTTTTTTTAGTTGTTTTTTTTTTCAAGAAAACGGCTTTTTTATCATTTCGTGTTAAAATTGTCCGAGAACTAGAATACTTTACAAACAGTACTTCGTTATTTTAATACAAATGTAAAAAATACTGCTAGGTGCCATCAAGTAAGGTATAAATTGCCTTGTTTCATATTATTTTATTTGAGATAAAAGTAATCCTAATTAAATTCTAATAATTATCGCCTCAACGCAGACGCCTAAAATTGTTTACTTTCATCAGAACCTGTTTTTAATCAGATTAATTAAAACACAATAGACGCTGGCAATTGACAATTAACTGGTAAGATAACCCGTCATAACGTGTAAAAACTACGCGTCACCGTTTACCAATTACTGCCGAGAGGTGCGAAAAATGTATTGTTCGTTTATTACTTGAATTTTCCAATGTAAACAAAGAAGAAATATGCTTCAAGGGACCAACGCCTGTCCTCAAGATTTCGTTTTTTCGAAGTTCGAGTTTTCCATGGTATTATTATACAGAATATATATGAAAATTGCCGGGACCAGCAAAACTAATTCGAGTTTTCTTGAGTGCTCAAGTTTTCGATGTTCGAGTTATCAAAGTTTCAATGTAAAACACCAGTCTACAGTGCTGCCTACCTTTCCTCTGGACAGAACATCTTCCCCAAGGCAATAGTTGGTTCCTATGGCAACAAAACCCTTGAGCCCCGAGACTGTCTCCTCGGACTTGAGGAGCACATACTTCAGTGTGGTCACATGCTCCATCTCCTCAAACTCTATCCTATAATCAAAGCAATAATTGTTGTATTCCAGAGGACGGATGGGATGAAAGAATGGCCAAAGATGCAATAATGCAAAATACTTCACATACTCTTGTTAGCATTAAATGTATTCATAAAGATTGCTTTGAAAATAAGTCAATCTTTATGGTATTTCTGTCTGTTGTTTTTATGCATCTTCAATGTTTGTTAGTATCTAATCAAGCAACTGATTCGCTGCTTTGAAAATAAAAATTCTGGTTTTATCAGAATAACAGTACAGTCGGCAAACAGTCCATTCATTAGTCAGAGGTTTAATAATGGGATAAAGCCATATCTGATAGAGTACAGAATAAAAACTGAATCAGTGTGTACTGACTGTGTATTGGGTACCACCTCCCACGATGTGGGACTGTATAACTGACAAGAAAACTTCTGTAGTGCTGGATAAACAAATCTCTCATCTGAAAGCACACACATACACATATAGTTAACATAACTGTAAACCACATTCTTTTATGACATCAACTAGATAAAACAAACTGTGATTTAACGATTGTTTATAACAAGAATCTGTAACATTCACATAGTACATTTATTATTTAAATATCAAAACATAAATTATGAAAAGTGTGGCTTTAAATGGCCACAGTGTCAAGTGTAAGGCACAGTAAGGTGGATGTCTGTAAACCCAAGCAATGGTGTATGTTTACGTACCCAAACTATGCCACTGATAAGAGAGCAAGCCAGCCGAAGGAAGAAAAGGCAAGCACAGATTTTGTAGCAACTAACGTTTGAACAACCTAAGTTTTAATAAACCCACATGTTCTTAAATTTTCACTGACATAAAGTAAATGTAGTTTTTACATTATTAATAAAAAGGGATTTTATGATCAGTTATGATTCAATGTGTCACTTGTTAATGATGACAATACAAATGTCACAATAAAGCTTAGCCTATCTAAACCTCTGCACACCATTGTTTGGGATGGATTGAAATTGTACTGATTATTCGTGTAAATATTGAGTTGCGCTCAAACTGGGGCTAGGCCACATGGGCAGTAATGTGCATTTCCATTACTGTCCATGAACATCCTCAATCAAACTGAGCATGCAATATTTTCATATTTGTTGTGTATGCGGCTTTAAAAGTTCCCTTTTATCTACGCCCCTCGAGGTATATCCTTAAGCATCTGAACTCCGCCCCTTGAATGATCCTGCAATAATTCACCAGAAGCTATTGATTATTTCTTAAATAACAGGAAAAACTTCAACATAACCTTTTTCAATAATGTCAAACTCTCTCTCCTCTGATGCTACTTTTGGCAACTTGTTCCCAATATCAGGTACATGCATCACTACTGCATACGTCTGGAAAAATTTAGATTAACTGCTTATTCCTTTACTCCATATCCCATGGGCAAACAGTGTAGATCCAGATCTACCTGAACTCCATGCAGGATCAACAATTGTAGCATAGAATAGTAACTATAATATCAACTGCTTGTTGACGGGCAATAAACAACATCATACTCTCCGCAGAATTAATGTTGATCAACAAACTTTGTCCACATAAAATGTTGAACAGAAATCTTGAAATGTGTCTGTTACAGGAAATTAACATAATATGACTTCATAAATAACCATAACTTCACCACTTATTTAACAGCTGCAACAGATGTAGGATTTATTCATCTCTTGCAAGTTTTAACTATTCTTCCTAAATTACACAAATATCACAATTAGGTGTCAGAAGTTTTAAGCTCAGTTTTGCTTGTGTCATGTCGCAGGAACCTGCAACAGTTACAATACATGTACATAGACAGAAGTGTACTCACCTTACTATCAGAATGATACGTGATGAAATGCGGTGTACATCGGAGAGGTACTTTACGTATCGGCCAGGGTGCATCATATGTTAGATGTGTAGGTAATACAGAGATTCTAAGCTCACCCTGAAATCAAGATATTAATAAATTCATTATTTCATTACAGCAAATAAGTGACACTCTTCCATCAATATTCACCCCTCTCCCAGAAAAAAAAAATAAAGAAGGTTTATAAATAAAGGTTTTTGTCCATTTAAAGAGGCCATTTAATGATATGTCATATTAAGACTTAATGTTTTTTACCTGATAGTAAAAACAAACAAATGGTGAACTTCTAAAAACATGTTACATAGTCACATGTTCAATTCTCAGAATTTTACTATATAATTCATAAATCAATAAGAAACAAAATGCTATACCTGTTTGTTGAAATAAAGAAATCCCTTTGGACAGTTGACATTGTGGAAAGGTGCAAAACAGGTGATGGCCCCATCTATACTCATTGGGTGTATTCGTAGAGATCCTCGCTGGGTCATGAATAACCAGTGTGGGTATGGACCACAGATAAATACCTGAAATGTGCATAAAGTTCTATATTGATAAGTTAAAATCTTACCCTTAATTTGCCATACATGATATTTATGATGTTATAAGTAAATAATTCCAATCATTCACATCTGATGCAATTTCACACATTTATAAATGCCACTTCAATGATATCATATATTCTACTGCAACAAATTCTTGAAAAATGTTACATTTTTTATCAAAAGAGATTTTGTTCAATTTTTATTTTAACGTGGGTTCAAACTTGTTTAAACTTGGCCTCAAAATAAATCTTTTATTCAATTTGTATTTTGTGGAGTTTGCTATAGCAAAACTTGAAATCCTCCACACTATTTGTTGTGTTAGCTGAATCTATATCCTTAACTTTGCAAAACTGCACATTTATAAGCTCTAAAAATATTTTATACCTGGATGCCCAGTTTTCTACACCATGACCAAGGAGGGTTTGACAACAACTAATGGAATAAAAAACATGAAGTGAGTCATCTAGGAACACATTTAAGTAGCTGAACAACTAACCATCTGAGAGCAAGACATACCCCACTATATCCTGATATATCCTCGAAATATCTGAACCACTGTCCCTCATCATTCTTGAGTTCATCAAAGTCCTCAATGAGCTCCTCCCCTCGTTTCCTCGTCTTCACCTTTCTCTCCTTCAGGATGAGGTTATGCTGCACTTTCTTGAAGCGGATCTTCAGATGGTTATCTGTCTTTGACTGGTAGTACGGGAACGCCTCGTAGATCAGCAACCCATCCTCCACTCGTGCCTGACAAGTAACATTACTCCATGGATACCACATATTTATATCCCATGTGAGACAATTGTAAATCCAGATCAGCCTGAACATCTGTGAGATCTGATCAGATCTAGATTGTTGGCTATGAGATCCATTTGCATAATTTCTCACCAGGAAGTTCCAAGTGCAGATCCAGATTACAAAATGCCCAGATTGCAAAAGAAGACTAATGACTCATTTTGCTACCAGACAGGACTTATATAAGCCTGCACATCCATGCAGTCTGATTATGGTTATACTGTTTGATATTTAATGGGTATGTACTGTTTTCTATGTAATCAGTGTATACTGTTTGCTATTCCATTAATAAAATCTCACAAAATTAACAAGTCTAAATATGACTGATTCAAAGAAATAAACAAGGACAATAACAATTATGACTAAAAGCTAAAAACTTACCATTAGGTAAGGTCTGGATTTGTTCTGTCCCAGTCCTACCAACAATACCTCGTAGATGTTGGAAACATTGTCTGTAAGGTTCTTATCCTGTCCCAAACCAGAACTGAAAAGTTATACAAGCATATCAGTCATCTTTCTGCTGAGAAACACAATATCATCTGTCTCAATCTTCAAAATAACTGATTGTATGTGGAAGGCACAGTATGAGTGGGAAGGTGTTGGCTGGACCTGTATGGGAAGGCTGTTTGGGAATGCCCTAATAAAGGAGGAACAATGTGGTGAGGTGCTGTGTTGGAAGCCACTGTGTGCAGATCTGAGAAGGCTGTCTAGAACATGCTGAATCAAAAGGCCTTGTGGGGACATTCTGTGTGTGCTGGCTGTGTAAGGCACTATGATGAAAGATGCTGTGTGTGGAGGTACTGTAGGGAGGATCTGAGCAGAAGTGATGTGTGGGAGTGCTACGTGAGGGGAGATTGTTTGGGAGGTGCTGTGTGTGGAAGCACTAAGGTGGGAGACTGTTCAGGAGGGCACTGTGTATGCAGTGTTTTAGAAATTGTTCCCTGGTGTTGTTTATTTACTGAAAATGTTGCCAAAATTGGAGAAAGGTATGTGCTTTTTTTCACAAATTTTGTCTAAATATTCACCATTCATTTTAATTTTGGCCTTGTCTCAATCTGTGTTCATTCAAGTACATTCTTATCTTTCAAATCCTATGAGGTGCGCTGACTGGTGCTTTGGCAAGGTGGTGGAGAGGCGGAGACTTTGGTTAGGTACTATGGAGGGAGGCTTTATTTTCTGAAAGTGACTTTTCCTGTGTTTTACAGTTTTTCAACTTGTCCGGACATTCTAAACCTGAAAGGTATAAAATTAAGTATACAATAGTTTAAGACTGATATTTACCCAGATTTGCTTGGTGCTACATCTTTCTGCAGACTGCCTGTGTCCACCAACACCTTCAGACCTATTGGGAAAGTCTTAACATAATAGGCTATCTTAAAATCTGGCAGACTCATGATCTGAAAGAGACAGTAAACAAGTACAAGTGACCTTACTTTTGTGCAACACATACATGTAATGCACACTATTGAAATAAATTATTCCAATCATGGAGGTTTCTGAGAATGAAGGTTAAATAAAAAATATGCTAAAATGTACACAAACATTGAAAGATTAAGTGAATGATTTGTTTTATTGTACACATGTTATTGAAATTTTTTTACAGCGTTATCATGTCAAGTTCTCAATTCAAAACATGTACTTAACAAAATGAATGAATGTTATTAAATGGAAATGGTTATTACCTCTAAAGAACCATTTTCTCTACAAACAGCCACCCAGTAGGAAGGTTTATTTTCTTTTTTCTTCTGTTGCTTCTTGCTGCAAGATCATGCAATAAATTGTGTATGTGTAGCACCACACTGTTTACAACTTAATATATTATACATTACAAAGTGCTTCCAGTGTAGATCCACATTGGCTGGCACATCAGTGCCATGTGATCAGGATCTGCACTGGTCACACCTTGGTCAGAAATAGCGTAATGTTAACTTCTGTTGCTTGCTGCAAGATTATGCAATAAATTGTGTATGTGGAGCAGCACACTGTTTACAACTTCATAATTATGCTGTGTTCTCGTCGATTCGGGACGCTTATGTGGTATTAAGAGATAATAAAACATATCAAACAAATTAAACACACCATTTTAAAACATAATCGTATAAACAAACCATTTTACTATACAATTCCAACAAAAAATTCGTTAAAAAATCTAAATGTTGAAAAAAAATCGTACCTGAATTAGTCAACCATGCTAATCATCGCAGGTCAAAATTTTTCTCATCGGTTCGGGATTTTGATTGGACAGGGCTTTTTCAGCTAGTCTCACGGGGCCGAAAATGGGCCCCATTCCCAATGCCAAATAGGAGCCATTTTTCCCAATTTCAAGAAAAAAAATTCCCAATTTTAAGAAAAAAATTCCCATTTCAACAGAAATAACTTATTTTGCCTATAAAATAGAAACGAACAAGAGAATCTATTTAATCAAGGGACTTTTTCAAATTACAAAATTAGTTTGTTTACTTTTGATCAGTGATCTGTTAAACCTACATTCCTTGAATCTATGTATGCAACCTGTTTAAAACCACTATATACCGTGTAAAAAATTCCCAATTTGAGCAGGGGCCTTTTTCCCAAATACCCCTGAAAAAGCCCTGTTGGATGACGGGAATGTTGACAGCAGGTAAGGGCACGCGCTACAGTTCGGATCAGAAATTGAAGGTTGCTTTCCATTAATAGTAAGTGGTAAAAAATATCCAACTTTTTGGGGCGAATTAATCCTTTTAATGATATTGAAGTTGGTAACCATTAAAGAATTTAACAACATTTCATATGAACAATAGTCAACTAAAACAAAACAAACAGTTTTATTTAACTGGAAACTGACCAATTATAACATTGAAAACACCGAAACAAAACTAAACTATCTACTTGGATTGTCTTATTTTCACAGTTGGGGCATAGGAATGTACTATGTCGTCTAACTACCCGGATTTTCGTACAGAATGCCATTGTTCGCACTTGTCACACTGAGCCCAGTTAATCATTTCATAATTGGCTTTTAATTGGACTACGTTCCGCTCTATGGCACACACTTTATGAACTGTGACGTAGTTCAAGGTCGTTTTATTGGAAAACTATTCACAGCGATTTCCCTTGAAAATGGCGGTGTTGAAACGGAAGTGGGCGAATGTTGCTTTTTAGTGAAATTTGGAACAAAACAGTAATTTTCTAAAGGAAATTGTAATTTAGGCAAATATAATTTGATATTTAGAGGAGTTACATGTTAAGTTCGCATGTTTATTGTTCTTAATGCATTGGAAACTGCTCACAATGAAACTTGCGTAGTACTCGGACAAAATTTACAGCGCACAAGCAGCGATTCTGGCCATTTTTATGATGTCACGAATCGATGGGAAATCCCGAATCGATGAGAATAAGGCATATGTACACAGTTTTAGCATGTGCTACCAGTGTATATCCAGATTGGCCATCACATTGGTGCCATCTGATATGGATCTGCACTGGTTGCATCTTGGTCAGAAATAACCTTATGTATCTTCTTGCGAACAGCGTAGATCCTGATCAGATGGCATGGATGCGCCTGGTGATCTGGATCTACACTGTTTGCCCATGCAGTAAAGGTGTAACTATGGAGTAAAGGATTAAGGCAAATAAACACAATCTTTCAATGTTATAATGGTGACATTATAAAGTATTAAAATTTTAATACTGTCATATTAGATAGATTATTTCAAAGGGGTAACCTTGAGATAAGAACAACTCATTTCAAACAATGGAATTAATAAATCATTCCATATCATTCAAGTATAGGTATACTAACATTTGTTTTCTATATACTGTACATTCACCTTTAATTTGTATTTATAATTTTTTAGTGTTTTGCCCAAGGGAAATTAGAAAATGAATGCTCTATGAAATGATGTAAATCTGTTAAAAACTAAATGCCTATATAATAATGTATCATGTAGTTTTTGTTTAACTAAGTTTGCTTCTTTTCTGCACTGTGATACCACATTACACTATATTTTACCCTTTTCTCCAAATGTACTCCTTTATGGCTAGGGTTACTCTATTCACTTTTTGATTTATTAGGTGATTTTTGACAAAAAGTTTATAGTGCTGGGCTGAAGGTTATAAAGCTGAGCATGGAAACCAGTCTCAAATCTCAAGCATCTGATTGGCTGAAATGGCGACTGGTCGCCATTTCAGCCAATCAGATGCTTGAGATTTGAGACTGGTTTCCATGCTCAGTTTTATAACCTTGGCCACTGATCTTGATCAGATGGCACAGATGTGTCACTGATTCAGGACTGAAGGTTATAAAACTGAGTTTGAAAACCAGTCTCAAATCTCAAGTATCTGATTGGCTGAAATGGCGACTAGTCGCCATTTCAGCCAATCAGATGCTTGAGATTTGAGACTGGTTTTCATGCTCAGCTTTATAACCTTGGGTACCGATCTAAACTGTTGGCAAATGGAATAGAATAGGTTTACATGAAGGGTTAACTGATATTGTTTTCATCAATATAAAATGATCACAAACATTAGAACACATGACTGCTCATGTTACTGGTTACCTTGGTTTCTTCTCCTGCTTGATGCCAGCATTAGCTGAGGTGTCCATCATGGAGGCATCATCCTCTCCATACAGTAACTCATCTTCATCATCCACTGTACTGTAAACATACAAAGCTGGGAGTATTATCTCGAAATTTACAGGGAAGTGTTGAAACAGAAAAATTAAATTGCAGAGATGTGTAAGAAAATACAGGGAATTGACTCAACAGAGACATGTTAGAAATGACAGGAAAATGCAGACACTATAAATTACAGGGAATCTCCTCAATGGAAACACATGAAAAATTACAGGGAACCTCATCAATGGATATGTGGCAAAATATAGAGACATGTCAAAAACTACAGGGAATAGCCTCAGCAGAAACATATGAGAGGGAACTGCCTTGGCAGAGAAATGAGAGAAATTTTACAAAAATTCTCCCTGTTCTGATAACCTAGGCAGACTATTAACAAACAAGTAACACAAAATGCCATTTTTTTTGTTTTTGATAATCTTTTTGTGTTACTACAAATTTTGATTTCAATTATATTTTGACCCAGCGAGCAACCTCTGTGAACACCTGTTGCACTCCAGCTCTTCATAAGACGCCGACCATGTTTTTTGTCATGTGATGACTGTTAGAACTGCCACTCCAATTAAAAAACACTGTATTTTACTTTCAAATTAGATTTCGCTGCCAATCAAATTTTCGCGTTGTGGGTTCATTCCCCTTGCAGATGATGAAACAATAACAAAAGGTGTGGCTGAAAGTAAAGCAACCTGAAGGCCTGATAAACAATGAACAACATTCTGTCAATTATACTTTCCCCGCGCTATTTCTCAATGAAAATATCTGTTGCCATGCAGCATGTTTGATGTTTTGGTTGCAAGCCAAAATCTAACTGAAATCAAAATTTGTAGTAAATGTTCAGGAAGAAAAAAATTTAATCCAAAAATATTTGTATTTCTTGAAGTTACCTATGTTCCATATTGAAGACTTTCTCGAGTGATGTGTTCATGTTGACCCTCTGATCTATAACCAGCTCCTCTTCCTCTACCTCAACAGCCGACGTCGTGAACATTCCACTCTCATCCTTGTAAGCACACAGTGTGCTCACCTGCGGCTTCTGAAACAGTTACAGTAATTATACATTATTGTCTGATTGTGAAACATCCCCTTCCTATTGTGTCGTCATAATATTACCCATGTACTAAAGTTTGGTGAGAACCAGTCTTGCGACAGACTACTTCCTATTTCAAACTAAGAACAATGCAGGTTGCTTGGTGGGAATCAGTCTGATTCAAACAGCTGGGCACTCAGATTAAATACCTTTATGTTTATCTGGAACCATCTTTGTTCTATTTCTGATTCATGTTTCGATGGTGCACTTTAATTAGATATACCAGAAGTTTGTTATGGACCAGTTGTTCCAAACTTAAGTTATCACTTACAATTCCACAATGTCACAAGAAAAGAGATATGAATGTGCTGTAATTTCTTTGTAATCTAAACAATTCCAAATGTGCAGATAACTCTCAGTAAACAGTTGATCTTTAGTGTTTTAATCAGACTGTTACCCAGTTTTATTTATGGGAAGTCTTTCTATTAGCATGATAGATAGATTTAAATAGATTTATTTCAGTATAGAATACATATAAATGGACATCTAAAAACAACATGTAAGGTACAAATATATGACATACATGAGAATAAATAAGCCATGACATGCACACCAACAAGGCAATTTTAGTTTAGCATGAAATTCAAATATCTTAATAAATTTTAATGGAGACCATAGAACAAACATCACTGTGAATCTCGATAAAAATTACCAATTTGCTAGACTTTGGGGGTATAGCTATGTACTAGATACTAGAAGTTAGTTGAGAACCAGACTAGCCCAAGTTGGTTCCTTTTCAGACTACATACTTACATTAGATACAAGTGGTTTAGTGAGAACCAGTCTGGCACCAGCTGGTTCCTGTTTCAGTGTGAGCATCATGATGGTTCCCTCATCACTCATGATCAGGATGTATGGATCAGCAACTGTACACTGTACTATAGGAGTTCCCATCTCTATTGGTATATGCTGGATCTGCTGGACTATAAACATACAACTTAGTAAATAACTTACCTGCAAATTATATTTATTAAATTTTCAAACAAACCTTGTGCTGTAAAGGATACCTTCCCTCATTTTCTTACAGAAGTTGGATTAAAAAAACAGCCTATTTATTGCCACTCTAACTTTAGTTTAAACATTGTTATTTTACATCTTGTTAACAAGTTCTTCCAACTTATATTAGTCATGCTTGATGACTACTTCCTGGATTAAAACCAATACTCGCATCATGTGTGGATTGTCAAAAGTGCAGAAGTATCTCATCCCTGGTTGGAATCGAACCTGCAATCACTGGATCTGGAGTCTGATGCTCAACCCCTAGACCACTTTTCCTCCATTATGCCACACTTTTTATATGTTAAATTGAATTAGATAAATCTGACGCAAGAAAACAGTGAACAACTCTTAAACATGTCTGGAACTTGTATTAACAGGAATTAAATAATCTCATGCAAAGTATGTCTTGAATTCTTAAGCCAAGGCATTGTCCTCATCAAGAATCTATTCAAAGGTGTGTCCCACAAACAGAAATTAACAATTCCCTAAAGCATGATCATTACAAGCTGTGAGCAGCTCAGTGTGGTCTTTCAACATACCTCCATCAAGCAGTCTGACTCCACCAGAGGACACCTGCAGTATATATCTCCCCTCTCCCACATTGCCGGCGTACACCGTGGCCGTCTGTGTACTGAACCCACTGTGGTCTAACTCCTGGATCTCCTGACCAGTCTGCAGCACCTGTAACACTATAAGGTTATAACAAGGCCATCAAAAATAACATTGAGAATGCAGCCTCCAATCCTTAGCTGTTGATTGATTAAACAGAAGATTCATTTCAATTTGATCAATCTAAAGCCAGTTCCAGACAGGTTCTCATTCTTGGTCTACTGATCTGAGGCCTAGTATGGTTAAAATTCCATATATTACTTCAAGATATGAATTCATTTACATCATGCAAATAAATTTAAGTCTTACTTATTCTATTTCAAGTTTCATGGGAGGGAACCCTCCTTCTCTATTATTGCTGGATAGTTATCATTTCAGTTCAAAGACAAATTTGTTGCTTTATTCAGCTTTAAGACCAATGACACAGCTTTGTACAGTTTATGCACTTAGTGAAGAAGAACAGGACAGTGTGCATGATAATTTAAGGCTGTTCTCAAAGCTGCTTCAATATTTGGCCTACGGGGAAGTGACAATAAAACACCTAATCAGGATCTTGGCATTGATCAAAAAGTATAAATTTTAAAGCCATCTTTGTGAAACTTGGTAGGAGGATAAGGTGGAAATAAGGAGATTATGCAGGTCATAGAAATTATTCAGTAAGACATTTGGTTTCTGATTGTTTTTATAACCATTCATTTGTGACAGAACATCAGTTTATCCTCACAATACCGTGAGGACTCCTTACCATACTGGAGTCTGGTCTACTGAGGATCAGGAAGGCGTGACCGTCCTCCAGTTCTTGTTTATCGCTGTCTTCCTCTTCCGTGTCCTTCACCTTATCCTTGACCTTTGATTTGCCATTCTTCTCTCCGTTAGACTTGGGCCCTGTCACTGTCCACATGTTAACACAGCTGGGCAGCTCAAACGTGGTAACTACCTGAGGACGGATACTTCTCTAAATGGATAGAAATGTTTCATTAGAAAATGTAGTGAATTGTCGAGGATTCCAGACATTTCTTAACAATTTTATATACTGAATAACAAAAAATGATCAGACTCCTTAAATGTGCTCAAATGATCTTTGTTTTACTTTTTACTTCATGGACACAGCTTGTAACGCATGTGTAATCAGTGTAGATCCAGCTCAGCCTGCACACCTGTGCTGTCTGATCAGTGCCCATGGTTATAAAGCTGAGCATGGAAACCAGTCTCAAATCTCAAGCATCTGATTGGCTGAAATGGCGACCAGTCAGATGCTTGAGATTTGAGACTGGTTTCCATGCTCAGCTTTATAACCTTCAGTACAGGATTTACTCTGTTTGCTTCTTGGTCAGAATTAATATAGTTAATCTAAATGCAGAAAGTGTAGATCCAGATGAGTCTGGATACAAGTCATATAAATTAATAGTTAAAATTTGTTAATAAAATATTCAGAAATCTAATTATCAAAGACCCAATATCTGAGTGAAAAAATGCTTTTCTTCTCTCTTATTGTTTGTTAATCAAAATCTGAATACTCAATACATGTACTTTATTGATTGATTGTTGATAATTACATGGCATTTCTATTTAAAAGTTAGTATATCAGTCATGATGATAGTCTATTACTACATGCATTTCCAAAGTCAGCTAGAGACTTTATGCAAATGCAATCATAATTGTTTTATTTCAACAATTTGAAAAATATGCAGATTTAATAAAAATGCTGTCAATGGAAACTAAATGCTGTCTGTAAGTTGTGGAAAGTATTTAGGAAGTTCCAAAAAACACACAATTATTATGAAATTTCACCACTGAAAAAAAAAGGTTTTCATAAACACAAAAGATACGGCTATAACCTTCTTTTCTGATCAGTTTGGATTCACCACTGGACTTATAGCTTGTTCAGTCCACATGTATGAATGTTAAGCCTCTTTAAATATGTATCTTAAATTATACACATTTTAATGCTGGGAATTTGGTTTAACCCTTAACTGCAAGGATATGGCTAATATATCCCATAAACAACACCGGTGAAGATGGTCATGGGCAGTCTGATTTGAATATTCACTGTTTACTACTACATTGTAGATCAGAAATAACCTAATGAATCTTAATTTTAAATCTAATGGTGTAGATCCTACATAGATTGTTCATGATTTGCAAGCTGATTTGGATCTACACTGCTCACATGGGATATAAACCCTATCCATGGAATAACATGTTAACTTATCCTTACTGATGAAAAACTGTAATAATAAAATGATATTTATCTGAGACAATTCTTAGTGTGAAAAGTGGTTTACCTGGAGAACGGACAGGGCACCATTTTTGCCAAAGCCCGAGGTTGTTACAAGTTCAAGGTCAGGGTCAACTGTGTTACCAAACTCCTCAGACAGAAACGCTGGCTCGCCCATCACAATGTTACCACATGGTGCAATGTTCCAGATGTTATCACAAACCTAAAAAAAAAAACAGCTGTCAGTTACAAGTGCAGCACCATAATTATTTGATAAAATTCATTAAAAAACTAGACTGTGTCCACAGGACACTGATGCCCCCACTGCTGCAATAACATTTGTTACAAAATTTTGTACCAGGTATTAACAACATGTGGTGATCATGATTAGTAAATGAGGAGTAAGTGCCACAAAATTTAATAACTAACATAAACAAAAGGCCATAACTTTGGTGAAAATTGTTGCAAGACAATGTCCTTTACAACAATCTTCACATCATGTCTAATCATCTGTGCAAGTTTGAAAGAAATCAGCCAAATAGAAAATGTGAAGTTGATGCCACAAAATTTTGTAAGTGAAATAAACAAACGGCCATAACTGTGGTAAAAATGGCAGCAGAAAAAAATCATTTTTTTATGATCATCTACCCAGCCATCTTGATCATGTGTGCAAGTTAGAAAGAAATCTGTCCAAAAGTAAATGAGGAGTTGATGCCACAAGATATTATTACTGAAAAAAACAAAGGTCCATAACTCTGGTAAAAATAGTCGCAGGAAAAAATCCTTTCTTTACGATCATCTACACATCCTGCTTCATCATCTGTGCATGTTTGCAAGGAATCTGCCCTGTAGTTTAGGAGGAGTTGATGCCACAAGATTTAATTGCTGAAATTAACAAAGGGCCATAACTCTGGTAAAAATGGTCGCAGGAAAAATCCTTTCTTTACGATCATCTACACATCCTGCTTCATCATCTGTGCAAGTTCGCAAGAAATCTGCCTTATAGTTTTGGAGGAGTTGATGCCACAAGATTTAATTACTGAAATTAATAAAAGGTCATAACTCTGGTAAAAATGGTCGCAGGAAGAAATCCTTTCTTCACGATTATCTACACATCCTGCTTCATCATCTGTGCAAGTTTGCAAGAAATCTGCCCTGTAGTTTAGGAGGAGTTGACGCCACAAGATTTTATAACTGAAATTAACAAAGGGCCATAACTCTGGTAAAAATGGTCGCAGGAAAAAATCCTTTCTTTAAGATCATCTACACATCCTGCTTCATCATCTGTGCAAGTTCGCAAGAAATCTGCCTTATAGTTTTGGAGGAGTTGACGCCACAAGATTTAATTAATGAATATAACAAAGGGCCATAACTCTGGTAAAAATGGTCGCAGGAAGAAATCCTTTCTTCACGATTATCTACACATCCTGCTTCATCATCTGTGCAAGTTTGCAAGAAATCTGCCTTGTAGTTTAGGAGGAGTTGACGCCACAAGATTTTATAACTGAAATTAACAAAGGGCCATAACTCTGGTAAAAATTGTCGCAGGAAAAAATCCTTTCTTTACGATCATCTACACATCCTGCTTGATCATCTGTGCAAGTTTGAAAGAAATCCGCCTTATAGTTTAGGAGGAGTTGATGCCACAAGATTTGGGGACGTACGGACGGACGGACGAGTGCAACTCTATATGCCTCCCACTTTGTGGGGGCATAATAAATGGATAAAGAGTTTATAAAGCAGTATAAAAACTAAAGGCTGGAATGGAATGGATTCTTTGCTGTCAGAGTGTATGTAAATGGAAGCACAAACGAATTGATTTTCTTTTTTCTATTTCATAACTTTCATGTAAAATTTGATTAATCAGAATTATCCAACAGCTAACACTTACCTCAAATACGTATGTAGTGATAGTTGTCCCACTTGGATTTTCACTTGCCCCATAAACCTCTAGTTCATCTAAATTTTCTATCAATGCTACGTCAGATGCTGAAATGATTCAAATATTCACAGCTTTAATAAAAAGCTTTATGCACCTGATTCAGGGATTGACTTTGCCATCAGTTATTCGGAAAGTACAACAAGGAACTGTGTTCTGAACGAAAAATTTCTGTTTAAAAATGTAAATATCTTACAATCTGACAGTGCAACAGTTATCAATCATGCACCTGCAGAATAACTGAATGAACTGGCCTTACATCTAAGCTTTTATCCCCTGAATTAATGTAATCAACTCACCTTTTTATCAATTCAAGCTACTGTAGTTCATTCCTTGTTTAGTGGGATTTTTTTTTAAATTCAAACAGAATTGATATTCTGAATGACGAACATTGTAGAACCTCATCAGACTGCACAAATTTGACCTGGATCTACACTGGTTGAAAATGCAAAAAATTCTGCACTTAGTTATTCAATCAAAGTCATTCCATTTCGGATTTACTGGGATGACATGTGGTGGACATTAAATAATGCTAACCCACAGAAATTCAACCCAACTGGTCAGAAAACATTAAATAATTGCCACATGTAAGATATTAACATTCTTTTCTCCATATATACAGGCTTTATTGCATGTACCAAAAGTGAAGATCCAGACCAGCTGACACATCTGTGCTGTCTGAAGAGGATCTACACTTTTTGCTTCTTGGTCAGAAATAACCTAAGGAAAAGCAAAGACAGTAAATTGTAATCAAACAGCACAGATGCACAGGTTGGTCTGGATCTACACTGTTTGCCTATGGATAAATGCCATATCCCATGGGATAAATACAATTACATCCCACATTCAGAAGTTAAAATGTGTTTAATACCCATATCAGTTGGTCCATCTGTTTTCTTCTTCTTCACAGGTGGTTCACTCTAGAATTAAATAAATTGTCTTTTAATTGATTGCATACATATGACAACTATCACAAACAGTTAACACAATTAAGATTTTGATGGATACTATTGTGAAAACATTAAACTACCCCCAGATTTTTTTCTGGTGGTTGTTAGCAAAAATGTAGACTACAAAAACTGGGTCAAGTCCAATTAAGGTAAAATTAAAAGGCTTTAATATAAAAGAATGTTTTGGCCATTAACTAAATACTATTAAACAGTGCATACTAACAGTTTTATCTGGAATTAACCCCCGAGTGAAAATTCTGAAGAATGAAGAGGATTATTCAAGGATCAAAACCTTATTTGTAGAGTAAAATGATCCTGAATATATTACTTAAAAAGCAAACTGATTTTTACAATTAACATGGTCATCTTTGACTGGTACAGCAGCAGTTTGTGAGCAACTTACAGGTTTATCCTTGTCCAGTAATGAAGTGGGTTTTTCTGTGTACTTGAGCAGCAGGGAGTTGCCCAACCTTGAGCCGAGAAACAGGTAACCTTCCTCACATAAACACATCTGCAAACAGAAGAGGGTTAAGATACATGTAATCCTTTGGAAAATCTGTCATCATTCTATGAAATACCAGTGTTAGATTTGCAGGTTTACCAGCTATACATGAGAATAAATAATAATATATACTTAAACACATAGTGAGGACAATAGCTGCAGCTTTATCAAAGGCAGAGCAAATGTGTATTTTTAAACACATAGTGAGGACAATAGCTGCAGCTTTATCAAAGGCAGAGCAAATGTGTATACTTAACCACACAGTAAGGACACTAGCTGCAGTTTAATCAAAGGCAGAGCAACTGTGTATACTTGCACACATAGTGAGGACAATAGCTGCAGTTTAATCAAAGGCAGAGCAACTGTGTATACTTACACACATAGTGAGGGCAATAGCTGCAGTTTAATCAAAGGCAGAGCAACTGTGTATACTTACACACGTAGTGAGGACACTAGCTGCAGCTTTATCAAAGTTAAAACTTCGAACACTCCTCATACCATCTACCATCAGAGTCAACACATACCTGTATAAATACAAACATCAAACAGGTCTGCCTTTATATAACATTGTTGTTGCCTCCATTATTATAGTGATGCTCATTCAGAACCAGTTTAAAATGGATCAAATATATTTATGCATTTTAAACAGCTTGTGTCACCAAAATAAAATTCATATTAAAATGATATAAGAAGCATGCCTTGTATGATTCAATGGCAAATTTCACTAAGAAACGATGGACAAAGTGCAAAAAGGCATCAGGGTCTTCCAGACAGTGGGTAATGCCAGCTCTCATATTCATATGAAATCCATCAGACAAGCTATGTTCGGTCAGTTAATAACACAAGAGATAACACATTCAAACAAGAGGGTCCATAGGACCCTGGGTCGCTCACCTGTCAACAACTGCTCAATGGTTGCAAGAGTTGTGTGCAAGTTTGGTAAAATCAAGTCAAAAATTAAAAAAAATTAAGCTGCTATTGTGGAGAAAATGTAACTAGATGATGTTCTATACCAAATATCTAAGCTCTAGGCCTTAAGGTTTCAGATAAAAAGATTTTTAAAGATTTACTATATAACACTATGTAATAAAACTAGTGACCCCCGGGGCGGAGCCATTTTTGACCCCAGGAAAATAATTTGAACAACTTACCACTTACCACTACATGATGACACATACCAAATACCAAGGTTCTAGGCCTTGTGGTTTTAGAGAATAAGATTTTTTTAAGTTTTCCCTATATAAGTCTATGTATATAAGTCTATGTAAAACAAGTGACCCCGGGAGCGGGGCCATTTTTGACCCCAGGGGGATAGTTTGAACAATTTTGGTAGAGGACCACTAGATGATGCTGTATATCAAATATTAAGGCTCTAGGCCTTGTGGTTTTAAAGAAGAAGATTTTCATGTTTTTCCTATATAACTATATGTAAACCAAGAAGACCCTAGGGCATGGCCGATTTTGGCCCATGGGACATAATTTGAACAAATTTAGTAGACATCAATTAGACAATGCTACTTACCAAATATCTAAGCTGTACGCATTGTGGTTTGTGAGAAGATTTTTAAAGATTTCCTATATAAGTCTATGTAAATTGAAGTGATCCCTGGGGCGGGGCCAATTTTGACGCCAGGGAAATAATTTGAACAATCTTTGTAGAGTTCCACTAGAGGGTGCTAAATGCCAAATATCTAAGCTCTAGGCCTTCTGGTTTCAGACAAGAAGATTTTTAAAGTTTTTCCTTTAGGTTGCCATGGCAACCAGAGTTCTGCATGGAATTGATTTCTTTGAACAAATTTGGAACAGCTTCATGCAAGGAACATCCGTGGCAAGTTTCATTAACTTTGGCCCAGGTTTAAGAGGAGATGTTGTTTAAAGTAAAAGTTTACGGACGGACGACGGACGCCGGACAAATTGCGATCACAAAAGCTCACCTTGTCACTACGTGACAGGTGAGCTAAAAACATCACAATCATGATACAAAACTAAAGTAAATCACAGAAGGACCACATAAATGCAACTCACAGTTCACCTCCTTTAAGGGAAAGGACAAGTTTGTCATATGATATAAATGCAGCCTGAGCACAATCCAATGTTACCCGAACTCCCTCTTGCACCCCTGCAAATGACAAACAAGTATTATTTCACAATACATACAAACAAATCAAAACATACATGTGTGCTTGCAGGAACAACTTTTGCAACATACATGTACTGAAAATCATTTAATTTTGAGACCATAATTACTGACCCATACCCACTCCTCCACAATAAAAAACTTTAGGCAATGATATCATTGTTTAGTTAATTTTGTTCTTATTAATCAGAAGAACATAACTTCATCGCTTAAGATTGCTTATGAAATACTGTCAACAGTTTTTTTAAAGAAATCAGTTATTTCATTTAGAATAAATTCAATGATGTAAGAGATTAGAGGAAATTAATATATGTGAAGAAATAGCTCAATCGATATCCAGGCAAAAGACACTGACTAACTAATAAAGACTGCACTTCAATTTTTATTATGTTCAATGTCTAATTCTGTGAACAGGAATTTTCCCAGACAGAATTTTTCCCAGCAATACTTACTTAGAGGGAAAGCACTGCATGTGGCTGCTATACTGTTAAGAGATACACCATATGGTGGAACACTCTGATTTAGATACAACAGGGAGTTCACTGCAAACACCAAAACTCCACCTGAAAAACATCAAACAGCAAAATAATTATGTTAATGCTCATTTGATCTAAACTTATCTTATTTTCATAAAGCGTGAAACATGTACTTATAATTTTTTTTAACCACACCCAATGAATGTTTCCTGGGTTGAAACCAGTACTTGTGCTTCAAGTGGATAGTGTAAACAGCAGAAGAATCTCATCCCTAATGGTATTCAAACCCACAATCTTGGAATCTGGCCCCGTGATTATATAACTTTTTTCATGCTCAACTCAATTTGAGCAAGAAAAATTGTTGGCTTCATTTCTGTTCATATAATTTAAAACATTTTTAACTGAAAATATGACATAATTGATCTCAATAACTACTGTTGAAGAGACAGTTATTTTTTTTATTTATTAAGTTTGTCAATGTTCTAGACATTTTAAGTTTGAGCACAGAATTGAGCTGAGCATGAAAAAAGTTTTTTAATCACTAGGCCAGGAGTCAGTCACTCTCTCCCCTGAAGATCACCGTTTCTCCAGCTAAAATAATAATGTTAAAGATATAAAAACTAAACATCCTTATAGATTTAGGATAAAACTCCATTTTAATATTTAGTTGTTTTCAACAAAAATAAAAGCATTCACAGTTTACAAATAACACTACTGTTTGTTAAGATCTTTCAAAATCTCAATCTCACAGAGGTCTAAAAGAAAACAACCCACCTATAGGTTTGGGTACCGACATACACTGGAGACAGTCAAATGGTAGACTGGATAAAGACCAGATGATTGGATGTACTCTTTCTGCTATGTTCAATGAGATCGCTACAATACTGCATGTGTCTGTCCGTACAGCCACCCTCCTGAAAATAGTATGTCACCTGTTTACATCATATAATTATAACTTAATGTATAGTCAAACCCAAATAATAAGACCACCTTCGGGACTTGGCAAAGTTGGTCTTAATAGTGAGGTGGTCTTTATTTCAGGGTTAAAACAAGTCCACAAGAGTTAAATGGCACAGTCAAATAATGGTCTTAATAGTGGGGTGGTCCTAATTTCCGCGTGGTCTTTATGTGGAGTTTCACTGTATTTAGAAACAGATACATAATACCATTGTACAAGTAACAATAAAGTAGGAGTAAAAATTACCAGAATCCTCTCTGCTTTAAAGTTTAATATTTCATAGATTTTAGTTGTTGACACAGCATAATCATTTAATCATTTGGTATTTGCTGATAAGAAGTTATCAGTGCCCAAAGTTATAAAACTGAGCATGGAAACCAGTCTCAAATCTCAAGCATCTGATTGGATGAAATGGCGACCAGTCACCATTGCGCCATTTTAGCCAATCAGAAGCTTGAGATCTGAGACTGGTTTCCAATCTCAGCTCCCAGGATTAGACTGCAGTCTCTTCAGAACAAAGCAGTACTGACTTAGTTATACACAGGCTTAATTGAAAGCTTGATATTTTTAACCATTTACTTAACAGCTACTCATTTATTGTGTGAGCCAACAGTATAGATCCAGATCAGCAAGTGCATCTGTTCCATCTGATCAGGATCTACTCTGTTGACTTTTAGATTCATTAGGGTTTTTTTTTACCATGCAACTACTGCAGATCCATATCAAATAGCAAAGATGTGCTGGCTGATCTGGATCTACAGTGGTCGCACACTTGTTCAAATGTGTATAGAGTAAAAGGTTAAAACTATGCATGTATACATGTCACAATGAAAGTATGTGTTTACTCACCCTGCCCAGGTAGGATATGGTTCATACAGGATAAATACTGTCGGCTCATAGTAACCATGGAGAAACTGGAAGTCCAGAATGTTAATGATCTTCTCATCAAAACTCCTCATGTCTATGATGTAAGAATTCTGTATCGGGTATCTGAAACAATCATCACCATTAGAATTACAATGACATTTATATCATAGCTTACTCACAAGTGTTCTGTTATGACAGATTCTGCATTAACTAGTTACAAGGTACATGGTTTTGATCTTCTTGTTTGAAAGGGCACCACTAAAATGTTATTTTACATCTGTTTACTTTATTCTCTTTAAGATGCATATTCAAGCTACTTTCCCCCATGGGTCATTGACCCTGGCATTGAGAAATTAGCCTTGCCATTGAAACTAAATCCAATGAAAATATCCCCTGCTAAAAAAACTTATCTGGTTTAAACATATAATAAGTTTTGATAAACATTTGTAATAAGCATGTTAAGTACAATAAATACCTAGTTTTTGTTGACTTTTCATCATCTCCCTCTATAAAGCTTTCCACGTCCTCTGAGTAGACATCTTTCCGGAATGGTAAAACAACAAGTTTTGTGCCGTATATCAACATGGCAGCACATCTGCCATCTGGATCTATTCGTATTGTAGGCAATGCACACGGGTCACTGAAATCCTGAAACAGAAAATTAAATATTTGTGCTGAAAGCATACCATATATCTTGTGCAGTTTTTGGATTAATGGAATAATAATTATTATACTTAGAGAATAAGTTGATGACAACAGCTGACACACGATCCATGGTTATCTAATTGTTCTTGCTGTAACAGCACATACTGGCACAATGCTAATACACAGTGTATACTTACGGAATAATTATGCAAATTCAGCTGACAACAAAGTGATAGATTATTTTCTATTTTCTGTGAGCTGTTGATTCTTTACCTTACAGTATTCTTTTCAAAGGCTGGGATGGTGAATGAAAATACTATTGTTACAGATTTGCAAAGCGACATAGACAAAATGGGGATTATTGACTTTGCAATAAGTGTCGGCCCAATTGGAACATACATTGTACATAGTCCAAAATGGATCTAAACTGTTTCCTAAATGCATTAAAACTGCTTCTTTGATTGAATGGCAAACACTGCAGACCCCAATAGCAGAGTATGTAGCTGCACTGGATGATATTTGTCTACACTGGTACCATTATCCATAGGCCCCATCTTGTCAGGATGTGTCATACTTATCTTAAAATGCTGTATGCCATTCAGTCAATATGTTAGAAGTTGGCACAATAAACAACATATAAATGTGAAGGCATAGGTATTATGAGCTCCATGTATTTACCTTGAATTTCTCATCTTCAAAATGATGTAATGATGTGGTCTGCAGGTCATGCATACCCACGTCATATTCAACTACAGATAACTGAAATACCAGGAAATAAACACATTAATAACCTTAGCTAGTAATAGTCTCTCACACAAAGTCTTCTGTTTGCTATTATTCCTGACCAAACAGTACACACAATCTCAGATCTGTACATATGATAATAGAAGGGAAAATTTAATACTCCAATATTTTTATACCTATATCAAGGCCTTACAGGTGCACATTGTTTCACAACTTCATGGATTACTTGTTTCTTGAAAATTTTAAAGCAACAAATTCTGTCAGATATTGTATTTATTGTATAAGGAGCCTGAAAGTTACCATCTCAAATTTACCAGATACTTGACATGAAGCCCCTGTGATAAGTAATAAGTAATGAGAATAACTTGTGTTAAGTGCAAAGTTAGGTATTCAAGTTCTTGAGAAATATGGCAAAACCAGAACATGATGAAACAGGCAATAATGATGTATAGCAGAGGTTATTATCAATTATTGATACAATACTTACTTTTGCATCTGCAAAGCCTAGCAGAAGAGCATCCCTCTGAGCCCCAGGTAATCGGACAGCCTTCATTGACATTATGTTGCCAAACAACGGAAACGTTGCAAGACATTCAAGCTTCTGTTTGACCAACTCTTCATCTCTGTCCTCTCCCGATTCCTAGAAACAACACCAAATCAAACAGCTTGGTCTTTGTAAACAGGCAAGTTCAAAGGCATTAAAACATTTATGGGAAGGGTAATACTGTAGCCCTGTTACTGAGAAAAAGTAAACTTGGAGCAAAAATCTTAATAAAATGTTGACGAACACCCGCCCACCAACCTGCCTGCCAAAAGACATACCCCAATCTAATGACAAGGGTTTTCCAAAGCAAACCTGGTTAAAAATATCATTTGAATGTAACATGAAGGAGCTTTATATGAAAATTGTTTACTTTCTACATATCTGATTTGGTTTTGTTAACCCTTTACTCCATGTCTTATTTCTCATGTGCCATTAGTGCAAATCCTGATCACTCTGCACAACTGTGTAGTGAGATGAGGATCTACAATGTTTGCTATTTTAATCAGAAATAACCTTATCTGGTAGATCTGGTTGGCCTTCTACATTTACATTGACGTTCCATGTTATATTTATTTTTTCTGCCAGAGTTTTGAATTTGTGGATCGATCTGCACACAAAATCCATGAAAATTTATACCCCTGACAAATAAATTCACAGTATACAAACCTCATACTCTGGATTGAGTCTGTATACATGGATCTGATTAACAGCTGCTATAACAAGATTCTGTTCCTTTGTACTCAAGAAGTTACAGTATACACAGTGCTCTACCCCAGTGGCAGGGTGTGTCTGCTTGTAGATTGCATACATCTCACCAGATCATCAGAACTATTCTGCCAAATTCTGCAATAATTTACAATAATCATTTTACACACATGTAATAATGTTTTTCTTCCACTTTCTCAATCTTGAATGATGAAACTCCACAGCAGAAAGTTTACAATTCACATTTTTCATAATCATCTGCAGAATATTAATGTACATGTATATTCATAAACAATGATCAGTCTAGACTCTAAATACAAGGGCTGCAGGTTACTTAAAAGATGAAAATTTCACAGAATATTCTGGAAATCATTAACTCGCCAGGTATTAAGCTAAACGAAAATAAGTTTTTTTCACTTGAGGTTGTATTTCTATTCTGGTAAAACAAAATCTTGTGTGATGAATTGACTTTTTATCATTATGTCTTGTGATTGAAAGTTAACTTATTTGAATAACATCAATTAATATTTAAATAAAATAATGCAAACATGATCCTACAAGAAATAATAAAACATGACAAAATAACACAGGGCATGACAAATCAATTGCCGGGTGCACTCAGGCTATCTCATACAAACCTGCAGACCACAAAAAAAAAACGAGAATGTGAGCTGGGCCACCTTAAAATTCCCATATTGGTCGCCAGACAAATGAACAGTTCTGAAATTTCCATTAAACAGGAAAAGTAATGAGACTCTGCATGGTATTGGCAGTATACAGAGATAGAATTTAGGCAGTATTCAAGGAAAGATTTTAAATTCTGTGATACTGAACAAATTCCAATGTGCAATACCAAACAGAGTATTTAACAGCTTTTATTGGATGTATAACAAGGTTTCCTATCATTTCTTTTATAATTAAGTTGTTTTACAGTTGTCCTACAACAAAAATAGTTAGCAGGCTACAGTATCTGAGGTAAAATAAAGATTCGCCCCGTTACAACTCGCCCCAATGGGGCCATATTAAATAATGACTAGCCCCACTCAATAATGATTCACCCAAATATAAAGATTATTAGTTTGTAAATAAAGAAAGAAAAATGATTAACATTAAGAAACAACTACAAAACATTAGTGATCTAATATATAACCCAGAATTCTTTTTAGACTATTGTCACTCGTCATCATATCATTCAATTACATATGTGGGGCGAGACATTATTGATATGGGGCGAGTCGTTATGAGGCAAATGAGTGGGGAATCATAATTTATATTCATATCTGATAGTAGTATCCTCGAGTACACAGTTCCGACGCATCTAGCAAACATTTATAACTTACCGGAACCAAATGGAAGAGAAATACTATAATGCCTTTTATTTGGGAAGATTACTCATTTACCCATCGTCTGAGAGCATTTTTACATATCTGGATTCCATTTTCAAACCAAAAATATCACAATTTGACAAGTGGGGGTATCCAATATGGATAAACTGAGAGTACAATGAAACGATGCACTTGATTGGTTACTATCCCGGTACAACCAATATTCGAACACTTAAGCAATCTTTGGCAAATATTAAAATAAAAGAGAACTATAGCTATAAAGACATTGTTGCATCTTCTTGCAACTGACAATCATAATCAGTACTAATATCACATTTTTACACAACTTGGTTTCATTTTCTAAAAATATAAACAAGAAGTGATGACCTACTTAACTCATTTCCCCAAAATTCGAACAGCAGGCTTCAAACCCTTATAAATGATATCCAAGGTAAGTCATGGGTACTTATTGTCAGTGGAACTTTGAGAAAAGTTAGTTCGGGACACCTGCAGTTTACCGGTACGGCTGTTGTTGCCCCATAACCCCGCTGGCATTATTAATCATATATTCATTGAACAGTTAGTTCAAAATATAGTGGTGAATGGGGGCTGCCGCCCCCACGCCCCCGCCTGCATTATATAACTAATATATAACTATTACGCAAGCTCTATGTAAACATCCGTACCGGTAAACTGCATTCTAGCCGTTAGTTCAACATTTTAAAATAATTTTTAACACTTAACATGAGCTGTTAAAACATATTTACACTACAAAGCACTGCAATGGCTACTGTTCAGGTGTACATGTAGGGCAGTTGAAGGGGGTCACTTGTAATGGACATTTTAGACTGCCTAACAGCAATGTAAGCCTGTCACACTGTCAGAACTGTAACATCTGTATGGACCTCTAGCTGTTGACTGAACCTGCCTTGAATATGAAAGTAATCTGAAGGCTTCAAGTTAATTAAAAATCAATTCTGGGGAAAAAAATCCAACCCATGCAAGTAAGGACCCCCAGGTATTTTCTTGTAAACTTTTGGTGGTGTGGAACCTAAACTCTTCAATTCCGTATTTCTGTGACTGAGGTAAAGGTTACAGCTGTGCAGCCGACACTTTCAAAGTTTTATTTACTTGATGGAAAAAAGGTTTACAGTATTTTTAAGAAGGTGATAATTGGGAATAATGAATTTTGTTTGATTTACACCATGGGAGGTAAAAATAAATTTTTCTTACCTGTTTTCTGATCATTTTAGATGATCTGACAATTTTGACATTTCAGCGGGAGTATAAGTCAAAACTGCGCGTGACTTTATGCAAATTAGTGGATATGACATCAATGCGTGTGAAATAAAGGAAGTGTTCGAATTTTGGTTGTGATTGAAAAATGGTTGTATCAGGATATATTTAACGATAACAAAACTTGATTTTCACTGTTCTAAAATAGTGAGGGAGGGGATATCAGCTTCTTTGTTTCTCTTTTTGTATTACTTCACTGAAAATACCATGCTTGCAAATTTACAGCGAATGGAATTAATAAAAGTCTTTATTTTTGATAGCTTAGTATAAAATATTACAAAGAAATACATCAAAATCCCTAACTTTCTACATTTTTGCTCAAAAAAAATCTCTGTGATGTTTATGAAAAGAAAACTTGGCGAAAGTGACGTCAAGCGGTATTTCCGTATCGAGAATAAAGTCACAACAAAAAGTGCGTAAGAATAGTGATGCGTCGGAATAGAGTACCGGAGGATAAAGTTAGTAAACCAGTTTCATTATAATGGTTTAAGGGCCGATTTTGACAGTTTTGTGATAGTTTTTGGTAGTTTGGAGAAAGTTAACGGTAAGTTTGGAATATTGTGGGAAGTTTGGTTAGGCTAATTCAAACTGAACCGAACCGACCGCTTAAATTTAAAATTAAAGAGAAACATGTCATAAATTATTTCTCTTGTTCTGCAGTCGAGTCGATAAGGAGCACGGATTCATAAAAAATCCATCAACAACATTTCAGTTATGCGCCAAAATTAAGAGGTTCAGTAACTGCCTACCTTGATTATTGTCTTAACTGAAAGCGTGCATTCAAAATATAAAATGGGAACAAAATGTTCTATCCGAAAAGACTCACACGTGTGACCTTCACCTCTTTCAGTCACGCTTAGAAACGGATGCCGTACTAAACTAGCGGCCGTACCAAACTAGACTCTCCCACTAAAATAGAATCGCTGACTTCTTCCTGAAACCTTAATTAAAGCAAAGGGAAAGATAAGTTAGCTGTGAATGTAGATTAACAAAAACATTTTATTTCCATTTAATATTAATTTTCTCCTTTTTTCATTTTACAAAATTGCGGGTAGGAAAGTGGATATTTTTTTTTATTTTAGCTGAGTATTTTAAATCCTTTACTAGATATATGACTTTTATTGCTAGGGCGAAGAGTACGATAGATTCAGATCAGCAGGAACAGTACGGTGATCTTATCAGGATCTATACTGTTCGCCGTTTGATTCAATAGCTGATTCTGGCGATCAGTGTAGATCCAGATCAGACGACACTGATGTACTGCCTGATCTGTATCTAAACTGGTAGCACACGTGGCAAAACCGTATACATGAAGTAATTTAAGGGTTCAAATACAGCGATTTTTTTACTGTTTTGCCATTGACACAATATTTTACTGAAAGAACACCGCGGCCAAATTCTGGGCTGATTATTTTACTTTAAATAAGACTGTGTATATCATTTTTTCATCTTGAATGCAATCTAGGCCTACATTTTACACTGTTTTATAAACGTTTAATCATTTATAATAAAGTGATTGATATTGTCAATTTCCACGTTCACAATGTTATGTATGTATAGCATGCACGAAAGTTATTTGTCCGACTATATTTCATATTACTTTAAGAAATTAGCCAAGTGATACCGATGGATAAGGTCATACCTTGCACAAATATGTTCTTAATTTTCAGGCAACACGACGAAATAGGATGGGCAAAATGATGGACCGTGACTTGGAAAAAGTTATTAAATTCACAACGAAGCTTACTCGAGCCGACTGACTTGATTTTGAGATTTATAATATTTTACAAGGTCATGGAAATCAGATGCAATAAAAGAATGTGGTAAGGGAATATCATGATATATACTTGGCGTACAATGAAGCGATGGCACTGTCTCCGTGCCAAGTAATACCATGTAAATCACCAATAGAAACGCTGAAACGATTAAATCAACGGGGAATATATGGTAAACAAAAGTGCCAAAGTGCCACAAAATACGTCCGTCGAAAATCTTGGTAAATGGTCGGAAAGTTTGACAGAGGGTTGTGTACATTCATTAAATTGCAGGAATCCTTCTAACCCAAAATGAATTTGATAACCAGTCAATTTAATATCAAAGAATTATGGCGTATTTGCAGAGGTGCCTATTATATCACAGGAGCCAAGTGCTACTATAATGGTAACCAGCCACTAGGGTTTCATTATCGGACAAAAATCATAATCGATCATCGGAAATAATCGAACAACCCTTTTCGATCAATCATCGATTATATAATGGAAGCAACAATGTACATGCTTTAATGAACAAGAATTTTATTTATAGGAATTCTTTATTAATATTCTAGTAACAAAAATACTCATACTTTGTTATTATAATGCATTTTTTCTATTTTGCAAAAAAGCAAATTTCAAATGATATTGTTAAAAATCTTCTGCTTAAGACAGTTAAGTATTGCAAAACGCACAAGAAATTCTTTAGGGGGAATTTGTTTAAAAAATAAGAAAAACATTAATTGGGGACGGGAATGGGGTCAATGAAATGAGGACCCTATATAGAACTACTGTATTATCACAAAAAGGATATTGGTGTATTTTCTGGTATGAATTAGCATTTATATGAACCACACTTCTAGTCAACAGGCTGCATGTATTGTAATTTGTAACCGTATCTGATATGAGCATAGGGTGTAGGCTGCAGGAGTCCTTTTCTTGAAATACTTAGTGGGAGAACATATTCCAAAGCTTATTTAAAACCAAAACTATACTAATCTATGTCATATATCAAACACTGTTTTTGTTCTGATACAGTGATCTCCCTCGTGAGCTGCTTAAAGAACAACAAACCGATGATCGATTTTTATTAAACTTTGTAATCGATTATCGAAAATCGATCCTAAAACGATCGATTTTCGATTATAATCGATCATCGTTTAATCCCTACCAGCCACATTAATAGTAACTTAAAGGGCATTTAAATAATGGGACAATTTAAATAATGGGAACCCTTATTACCACTTGAACTTGGTAACCAGCAGATTTATTACTTTAGAGAGCGGACAAGGGGAATTTGCCCTATTTTGTATAAATAAAAGGCCACAACTCAGTAGTGATAAAAACGATTTAGCTGGTTATCGAACTTTTCCGAGATATTATGTCCATAAACATTTCCTCCCAAGTTGAATGAAGACTGGACAACAACTGTTTGAGTTGAATAGTGGACAAGGTGAATTTGTCATTTTTTATAAATAAAGGACCATAACTCTAACGTGGTTGAAGCGATTTAGCTGGTTATCGAACTTGGCCAAGATATTATGCCATAAACATTCTCACCTAATGTCACGAAGATCGAACAACAACTGTTGAGTTAGAAAGCGGAAATCGCTGTGGACGCCCGCCCGCAACGGGTTTTCCCATAACTCGACCCGTCTTCTACGGGGGTATAATGAAACTCAGGTTCAAAATACTGAAAACTACGATTCAATACAGGATGAACCGAGAAACGATCACCCATCCATCTATGTAGCTAGTTCCATTAAGGGCAGGGTCGTAGGTCTTGTTAAAATTGTCTGAAGATCTTGATGTAGAGTAGAATGGTATGCAGAAACAAACGCAACATAGTTTAGCAGGCATAACAAGTGCATGCATAGGTATTGCAGGTGACAATGTGGAGAATGTGCGACGTACGTTCGCTGGACCTGCATGACTGTTGACGTGTTTATTTTTCAAGAAAGTCGTCGTGTTGATGTTGACGTTCTCCGATTAATCTGGTTTTATAACTGGCATTAAAACTTTGTCTTTGTGGTCTATATCTTGCAGCTTTTCACAGTATATATATATATACCCGACATGAGGACATTGATGTTGGCCTAATTTTTAACATCCAACAACGAACTTTACGAGCAATCGTTGTATGTGTGTATGATCAATTGCATTAGTTTTTAACGTGAAATTAAAGTTCGATTTGGATAGTATTATCAATTTCAATTCAAACTGCTAGTAAAGGCCATAAAGATAATGTACAAGTAGCCGTAAATGTAAGATAAGAGTCTGGAATGGCGTGTCGCTGCATTAATTTCATTATCGGTTGTTAATTGACTCTTACACAAAATGGTACGGATGCAATAAAATGGACATTTGAGGCCCTTCTGAAATATTTTTGTAAACAATAATTAATAAAATTGTGTGTGCTTTCTTAATTGAAACCGAATCACACATTTTCAATCTTAATAGACAATATTCCTAACGATTGCACCACGTTGGATTGCCTTGGTCGTTGTTGTCATCGAGTCCATTAATCTAGAGTCCGCTTGCGCGAGCATTACACATTCAGTCACTACAATGACGAATCGGTGTACGTGTTTCCGTCGGTGGGTCAATCGATGTTATCTGATCTGCAGCTGGTTCGTGCATAGTGAAACAACTATTGTGACAATCTGTAAGCAATGCACGTCGATTTTTTTTTCAACATTGTACATAGAGCTGTCATTCAACTTCAATATGAAAATCACCTTTGATCATCAGAGTATGTGAGAGATGTCGTCTTGTTGAGGTTGGAGTCAAAATTACCGTGATAATAAATTATTTATCTTTTATACTGACACAGTGCACATATTTTCATTAATCTATCTATGTTATTTATTTGTGAAAATGAAACAAACATTGCGCTATTATCATCCGTCAAAACAAATATAAAACTCTTCAATACAATATGCATCTTTTAATTCCATAATAAACCTTTAATCTTCTCTTCAATACATGCATACGCCTTTCGTTACATACTATGCCACCACTATACACCCAGAAACGCCTGTTCGTGGGTTCCATCTAATCTTGATCTAGAGT
Organism: Corbicula japonica; assembly: GCA_038501625.1. Taxonomy (NCBI): domain Eukaryota; kingdom Metazoa; phylum Mollusca; class Bivalvia; order Venerida; family Cyrenidae; genus Corbicula; species Corbicula japonica. The sequence goes on from JAZAYU010000053.1 coordinate 1,516,651, forward strand.
GTTCGTTTCTTAGTCAGAAATAATGTAATGTATCTTTCTGCGAACTCTGAATATCGTGGTAAGTCGGCACGGATATGCCGGCTGATATGAATCTACACTCGTCACCATTGGATAAAAGCCATACCCAGTGGATAAAGGGTTAACAATCACCATTCCAGGGGCTCCACATGTCAAGACTATGGGTTGAGTGTAACTAGGGAAAATATCTTCAGTGCCTGATTCAGCAAGATGGGCCTCCTGAAAGCTAATATGGTCAGTGCCTGTGAATTCAAAAACTGACACACTTGAAAAACTGTTTAAACCAAGCCATCGGTTAAATTCTAAAATGGAGTTTGTTGGAAAATTAACGCTGTTTCTTTTCATTATCACCGTCAGTTGTGAGTACCATAAATTCTCAATATTTCTTGTAATTACTGGATAATTGTAGATTGTTGCAAACTGAATATATTTCGTCTATATATTGATAAACATATCGATTATTCCAGACACTGAGAAAATTAAGATATACTGATATAGCAATGTTTTGAAAATAAAATCACACAAATCTACCTGTATTGCTTTTTGTTTGAGAACCCAGCGTTAAGATTTATATTTTTTGTTTCCCATTATACTTTGCCTTTAAATAGAAAAAAGTGTATCAAAAGGTTTGATGCGACAATATTTTTATAAAAACAGAGGCATCGATTGCTTCAACTCGTGTATTTTCAGATGCTGCCAAGAGGTCGGTTGTCCGAGACAATGAACTTCACCACCGGCAGGTTCCCAGCTCACTCACACAAGACATGCATAACCCTAATGAGCAGGATTCCAACTTCAATGTTGACTTTGGCCAGAGGTATATAACTACACACATTGTTTAAGCCGACTGGCCTGGAATAGTTTACTGTAAATGAATGTTAAGTTCTATGCTTTTATTTCGTTTTTTTTTCTTGTGAACATAGGATGGTCGGGTAGTTAATGAGACTGGTCTTTTTTTCTCAGTTAACGCAAACTTGTAAACCAATGGTGTTTCGATACGCAGATATCGTCACAGTGATTCTTCATCTTGAAAGGTTTGTAACGCTGAATGGGTATTTCCTCTTTTCCATAAGGCAAAGTTGTCTTCTACATTTGATTACAATAGGAAGTGTAAAATATAAATAAATTAAGACATTTATCAAAGAAATAAAGCATAAGCACCATTCATAAAGATGTAAGATTTGTCTTTTTTATAGACGTGGACATGGCTTCACAAATCAAAGGGGCACGAGTGAGTTTTACTGTCCGGAAATGTGTACGTTAGAACTACGGTTAGTGTGTGGCAGTGACGGACAGACATACGACAACAAATGTCTTCTGAATTATGCAGCATGCAAGTAAGTGATTTATTCAACGTATTGTCTGGTATGTGAAAGCGCTGGATGTAACTACTAGGTGGATAGACCGGTTACAGCCACGGTCGGAACTGTTGCCGGAAGGCGTCTGTTTTACCCCAAATTGGGCATAATCGGACAGCGCCCTCCAGACAGCAGTTTCAATCGGGCGGTGGCTTCTAAATATTTTGCTTATCAGTCAGCGCCTGTCGATGATTTGGCGTTACTTAAGGTGAATGGACACGTTGCTAAGCCAGTTTTGACGTCAAAAATTAAATATTGTCCAAATCTTATGAAATTTGGTCAGAATAATGTGTGAGGATCGCTTTATTTATTTGCGCTTATATTATGTCGAAGACAGTAGGGGTACGCTAAAAACAGTGCCCAAAAACTCGCGTTACGCAGATTATTATGATATTTCAAGTACATAAAATGTCTCAATTCAAAGATTTAACTGAAATAATATTATACTTGTACCGGTGCATATTCAAGGAAAATTTCGTTTCATTTTGGCGTAAACTACATAGTTTTTAAATCTTTACGTTTAGGGAAAAATGGCGGAAATCAGGGTGCCTCGATAGGTGGCGTTGTTTTTCAATAACCGTCGTCGGCAAGTGGAAATATTTTGCATATTATTACAAAGCGATCCTCACACATTATTCTGACCAAATTTCATAAGATTTGGACAATATTTAATTTTTGACCTCAAAACTTGCTGAGTAACGTGTCCATCCACCTTAAATGTGAACCGCGACCGTGCGCTTTTTTTCGGTATCAGGGAGGTCGAACACGTCAGCCGGTCATCCTTCGATCTGTGAAGGATTCTCAAGGAATATCCCATACAATTCCCATTTCTTTTAAAAGTAACCCTCGTAATTTGAAAGATTATTTTTTTGTTTTCGGATTTATTACAGACATCCATGTAAAAATCCTTTTTAAATTTTTCGTTAAACCTACCGGAACTTTAATCTCGCTGAAGTCAGATCTAACGAAATGTAAGTTGTTAAATGGATGAATTAATTTGATTTCAGACAAAGAAAACGCATCTTCGTGGAGAAAGAAGGACGGTGCTAAATACTTGTCAAAAGACGAGATACAGTATCACTTAGAGAAAAAACAAATATGAACAAGGAAATTAACTCTTTAAAAGATTAAAAGCAAACATTATAAATACTTCTTCATGAAGGCTCAGTAGTGATTCAGAATCGATCATCGGAAAGTTGTATAAGGGTCCGAGGACAAATAACGTAACATATTTATTATTTGGATATGTTAAAACTGACATGATTATAAAGTCTTCACCTTTCATATATTATAACAATATTAATCAAATTCTCTAAAAGATTTGAAGTTGTACTGGTTGTTTGCTCAAATGTATTATCCATTTATATGGAATGCAACAAAATATTTGTTTCATGTTTTTTTTTTTCATATTTCCTTTAATAGTTCTTTATATATATGATATATATATGATATATATTATCGATATACCATTTTATTGTTATATATGTTGACGTAATTATAGACCATAATTAATTATTATGTCTCTATACTATTTGTTCATTTTAAGTCATACACATTTTGAAGCCTCTGAATACATAGTGTGTTCATTGTCAATACATATTTTTTTAAACACGGCGCAAGGAAATGTATACACAATTATGAACACAGGGTTATGAATTATTTTGAATAAAATAACCAGAGTTACAGGTGTTCAGCTATATGTTACATAAAACAGACTAAGTCTGTCAAACGTCAGTAGTGGCAGCGGTCCAGCTGGTAGTTCTCGAAGAGCAGCTGAGGACAGTCCCTTCCTTAAACTACACAAGACGCGCAACTCAACTGTAACACAAGGTGAGTCTTGACGCAGATGAAATCTTATATTTTTTACAATGACCGCGAGGAGGAAGCCAACCGTAAAACAAGCTTGTCATTGAATAAGTAGACATCCAATTTACACAATTTATAAATGCAGTAATTTCGTTCTCTCTCGCTTTAAGTAAGATGCAAGTTCCCGAAGAACCTGCGGATCTTTTCCTTTGAGAATATTCTCGGAAGTGTTGAAGTAGTTGGGCAGTTTTCCGGTGTCGAGAGCTGAGCACAGATCGCCCATCGTATCTATGAGGCAGTTGTGAATGTTCCTTTGGTGCCAATACCCTTCCGCCGAGTGTTTCTCACATGCCCATAGGACTGCATGCTGAAAAAAAAAATATTTTTTTGATTTCATGTAAATTTTACTAACAATAAACAAATAATCGAAGGAAAATTAAAATAATACTACAAAATTATTTCATCATTATAAGAAGAGTACGTCATGTGTCGTAGAGTGTCAAGATCGGCAGACGGTATTTCACCGAGGCAATGTGTTGAAGTATGTTGTGTGGTATGTGATTTTGGCGCGCTGCTGTGCTGTGCTGGTAAAGTTTTTCTTATGGTCCTTCAATATCTGACAGAAACTCTGCTATCCAGCTTGTTGCCAGCTTGTTGCAACTAAATAGTGGAAGTTAATTTTACCAAATAAGAAAATATAACATACGGCTGCCGATACCTGTAATTTTGTCAACTTACCATACGCAAGAAACAAGCATTTCAACCGGTTGAAACTGTAGTAGAGATGTTAATTTATGATTAAATAAATACATTTGATACAATAACGTTATTCTTACGCGTTCCCTAAAATTGCATTTGAAAGGGACATACATGTTATTCAAGGAATAGTGAAACAGGAGTTATCATTCGTGCTTTCACGTTTGTTAATACAAATAATATATTCAAAGTATTAAGTCAATAGGACAAGAACTTTCAAAGCAACATTAAGTTTCATGTTCAAGTTGCATTTGAAAGGGGCATAACTCACAAAATAGTAAAACATGAGTTATCATTCTTATTGTCATCGATGGCTTTGTTCATGCAGATGATACATTCCAAGTATTAAATGAAAAGGACAAGTTCTTTTAAAGTAATAAGCAACATTAAGTTTCATGTTAAAGTTGGGGGACCACGACGACGCCAACGCCGACGGACAATAGGATCCCTATGTGTCTACCTGCCATCCCAGGCGACACATAAAGTGTGTTTGATATTGAATTTCCAGGTCGCTTCATGGTTGCGTAAATAGTTGACAAACGTTGATTGCTCTCTCCATAACTAAAAGTTCAAAATAGTTTTGTCATTATTAGAAAACTCACGTGGGCATTTAAAATAATGTTTTGTGTTGTTTAGTTTTGTGTTTGAATGTAACTTGAAAGAATTTTGGGGAATAGCGAGGTGCAGAATTTTCGCTTAACTGTTTTAACTTGTCTTAACGTATGTTTAAATGAAGATTATGTTATAACGATTATTTTGGCAAAAGTTTATTGAACTGCATTTTGCTGAATTTTATATTTTTACATTTTTTACCGACGACAGCGTAATGACGACTGCAGACGGCCATTAAAGTGAACAAGATACAGTGCAGACCTTCAGTGGATGAGATGACATCCCCGGGAGACCGTGCGATGACCTGGCTGTACAGTCCTGTACATGTTTCTTTAAAAACTTGTTCACCTCTCTTCTGCAACCATTCCCCCCGTCAAGATTTACAAACATTGTTTTCTCGGCCTTCGAGTAGGACTTCAGCCAGCATTCGTCACCTTTGGGTACTACATGTATCCCTGCACCTTTAACCCTTTCAATTACATCTGGACTAAAGGCCTTCCGGGTGGCAGGTCTTGGCCAACCGTCGTCCGAAATAGAGCCAGAACAAGGCACAACTGCAGTGACATCTATACTGATCTTATGACCTCCAGGCTGAGTTAATGTTAATGTTAAAGCCGGTCCATGTGTGTGCTTGTTCAAATAAACATCTAGAATAGAAAACAGACAATAGATTGTGGATACGGGAAATGTAAAGAGAGCGGCAAAAACATGGCGCATTCTACCATATCAAGAGAGATACCATATAGAGAGCTGGAATTATCTCCGGAGAAGTTCCCCACTTACTTTAGATTAGAAAGAGAATTTTGGGCAATAAACTCGTTTGCTGCCTATGAGCGATGCATGTTTCCTCTATAAGGTGCATCCGGGATATGTTCGTGTTCGTGCAATTTCGCGTATAGAGTAAGGCCGGTACACCGGTATTCCATAGTTGCGTGATCCGTGATCCGCGTCCGTGTCCGCGATTTTTCACTCACCAAAGATATCGTTGGGTATATTCCACATCTCCGTGTCCGTTCCACGTCGCGGTCACAGACACGGACGCGGAGGTATGGAATATTCCACAGTTCCGTGATGCGTGATCCGTGATCCGTGTCCGTGTCCGCGTTCGTGTCGATTTTTCACTCACCAAAGATATCGTTAGGTATATTCCATACCCCAGTGTCCGTTTCACGTCGCGGATACAAACACGGAGGCGGAGGTATGGAATATACCCAACGATATCTTTGGTGAGTGAAAAATCGCGGACCGGCCTTAAATGTCGCGACACGAACGCGGAACGGACGCGGAACGGACGCGGACAAACGGAATGAACCCTACGATATCTTTAGCAAGTAAAAAGTGCGGACACGGACGCCGGACGCGGGCACCGATACGGATCACGAAATATGCCTTCACATAAAATTAAACCTAACCATACCCCAGAGGTGATCCTTAACTTTAACGAGAACTCTAAATATTTAGCCTTATCCGAAAATCAAACCATAAATCAACCCAGTAAAATGTTAGTTATATTCTAAAGGCTATCGTGATTATTTAAAAAGCAGCACATCAGTACTTTAAATAAACCATTAAACTGAAATCTATCACAGATAACAATACATTTATATAAATAATCAAACAATTGTCACTTGACAAAAGTTGCATGTACACGTGCTTCACGATAATCACACAAATTCATTTTGGGGAAACAGTGTAGTGTTAATTACAATTTTATATTTTAAAAAATCAAGCAGTCAAACGTGCCCCGCCCCCTCCATCACCCCCCCCCCCCCCCCAAAAAAAAAATATGTATATTAAATTCAATTTACTGTAATATACCATATTCATATAGAGCTCTTTGTTTTCGGTGACTTTTCATTAATTGCATTTCTTAATGCCTAAATATTTGGTTTCAACATTGAGATTAGATTATAGATTGTTTTACTAGATAATTTAAATGAAAGCAGTTAATAAAATCACCAAACCCAATGTACATTTTCTTTTGGAATTGAGGTTAGTTTTGGACTTTTCAATCTGAAAATAGTGTTTACAGATGATATTTCGGACACCGGTGATTTAGCCGCTACTTTTCGTTGTTTCCGCGAAAACATTGTTCATTTGAAATGAGTTATCTTTTTAGAGTAAAGTCGTTCAGCATTTCCGCATACCTTTCAGTTTAAGATCTTTGATGGCTTGCTGGTAGCGCTGGTGCAGGTCTTTTCTGACTTCTCTGGGTATGACGTGGCCCTTATGTATCAAGTGGCTTGGTATTCCGCCGCGGTCCGTCACACCAACAACTGCATGCCCAATAGGTATCGACTTCCCATTTGGTAATTCTTTTAGAATCATGCTCACATTCATGTTGTTGGCTTTACCTTTCTAAAAATGTAAATATGTGATAATGTTCATATTGAAAAGGAGCCAAAGACTATAATGAATGCTTTAACCACAAATTACAAATATTTCGACAGAGAAAGATATTGGCTAGTATTTTGAGCGGCTTCCAACAGTAACTGTTTGCTTATGCGATTAAATGCGGGTATATGAAAGGTTAACCTTCATATCGAAGTGATCAATTTCAGTAAGAAATCGTTACGCGGACGAAACAAAATGAATTCAGGTTTTACTGAATCGTCACTGGATTGAAGCCGTGTCATAAGAGCTATCGCTCTGTGATCTTTATCCTTGAGCTATGATCCATTACAATTATATGTCAGATTGTAGAAGCCTGCATTAAATTCATATTATTCGGGCGGTTACCATTTACACGGTGCGTAAATTCCAATTTGTCAGCGTGCCTATTGCACGCTATAAATTATTTGGTTATGAACTGACTAGCGCTGACCCGTTATCCTCACCGTATTGGAACTCTGCTTTCTTAGTAGCAGTCTCCGGACCTGTCACCAGTGCCTCTGATTTAACCTTGCTGATCCCGGCACTCTACTAAATGGCAGTTGATGACTTTCTTTTACATAGCGACAATGTTACAAGAGCGTACCTGGATATGATAGGACGTTGCAAACACAGATATGCTAATAGGCAAGCGATAATGGTGAAAGGAAACCAGTGGGAACCTGTGCAATGCAGCGAATGCCTCGCAGGAACATGGCTAGGACGTAGCATGATAAATGAATACTAATATGAGAAGAACAAGTAAATGACCATGGGTCAAATAACATAGCCAAAAGATTAAAAAATAAAATATAATCACTTCTTCAAATATACTTACTGTTTTGTCAGGGATTTCGTAGGCATAATTGATATGTCCGCGTGTAAGCACGTAAGGGTCCTTAACACGACATACTATATTGGTGTCAAACTCGTCGGCTTTGCCAATCTTGGTTTTCATTGGAAAGCTGCCTGCGTGGTAGATATCAGCGGAATAAAACTTTCCCCCGTCTGTCTGTCTCACCCTATCAAGTATCGCTCGGTGTGTGTCTGTTGCAAGTCTCAACGCCGACCTTTTCTCTGTGGGATCGATCGCTAAGTTGCTCTTGTAAAAATTGTCAATATGTTCCTTAACTCTGGATGAAGTCTTCACAGAGTGCCTTGTGTCTTTCTGGTGCTGATCGAGTCGATCTTTGGTCGGAAACGTCTTCACACACGACGGACACGTTTTATCAGTGATTCCCAGGTTAGCAAGAACGTCACGCCTGTGATCAGCAAGAGCCGTCATCGACTTGAAGCTTTTACCACACTTATCATTGCAGAATACCCTGTTAGTAGCAATCTGAACTTTGTCGCGCTCCTCGGGCTCCCAGTGATCCAGACTTCTCTTGTGTTGAATCACATCCCGCTCACATCTAAACGAACGGCAACATTTGGAACATGGGCACTGTTTTGCATTGGCTTGCATGTCCTTTGCATGTTTTTCTTGTAACTCCAGCGTCATAAACCTCTTTCCACATGCGCAGAAAAACTCTGCATGGTTCTTGCTTTCATGACACCCACGCTGTGCAGAGTTCTCAAACCGATTCTCGCCGCACGTCGGGCACGACATAATTCCTTAAAATCTGCTACGACACGTCTAAAGTCCAAAAGTATATAAATAATTATTGCGCACTGAACTCCTTTTATAGTGGGTTTAGGCCACGTATACAGGGGAAAAGAAACTAGAATTCAGGTGGTTTCCCGAAGACTATTTTAAGGTTCTGTCAAGATATATTGAACGTTATATACAACTGTTTTTATTCTCCAGTTATTTCTGTGCATGCGTGTGCAGTATTAAACAGCTGGATTAAGCCATGTATACAGGCGAAAAGAAGCTAGAATTCAGATAATTTCCAGAAGACTATTTAAGAATATTGAAAGTTAAGTATGTATTTTTATGCTCCCCAATGAAATTCGGGGGAGCATATAGTAGTCGCGTTGTCCGTCCGTCTGTCTGCCTGTCAGTCCGACAGTACTTCCGTCCGTCCCGCATTTGTGTCCGACCATAACTTTGTTATTTGAAGTCGTATTTTAAAATTATTTGACAGAAAATGATTTTTAGCTCCACAATTCGAAGAAAATGTGGGGCTATCTTACTCACCCCGGTGTAAGCGTCGGCGTCCGTTAAACAAAATATGCACTTTGGTCCATAACTTTGAAACTAATTGATATATCAACTTAAAATTTGGAATATATATTTACCATCAGAATGACAGATTCTGCATGATTATCAACAAGACCTATAACTCTGCTATCAATATTTTTTAATTTATGCTCCTTTTTTACTCTGAAACTACTTGACATATAACTAGAAACTAAATATTCACCATCAAATTCTACATTATTTCCAACAAGACCCATTACTCTACTACTAATATCTTTCAAGTTATTCCCGCTTTTCACTTAAAATTTGCGTTAAACAAAAAACGCACTTGGCTCATAACTTTTAAACAACTTGAAATATAAACATGAAATACATATTCACCATCAAAAGCTCCATTATTACCAACAAGACCCACAATCCTGCTTCCAATACTTTTGAAGTTATGCCCCTATTCATTTAAATTTTGCATTAAGCAAAATATCCACCTGGCCCATAACTTTGAAACTACTTGAGATATCACATTGAAACTTAGAATATATTTTTACCATCAAATTCTACATCATTACCAACAATACCCATAACTCTGCTTCTAGAAGTTTTCAAGTTATCCCCCCTTTTCACTTACACAATTGTCCCATAACTTTAAGCACTTGAGATATTACTTTGAAACTTGGAACATATGTTTACCATCAGTATCTACATAATTGTCAACAAGACCCATAACTCTATCAGAAATATTTTTGTAAGCAATTAGTTTTTGCATTAACCAAAATATGCACTTGGTCCACAACAGTTACTGTGAAACTACATAAGATATCAACTTCAAACTTGGAATATATACACAATATTAAAGTAATTTCACTCATTTTAATATGAACTAAGGCACTGCCTCTTATCGAGCTCTAGCTTTATTCATCTCAGATAATGATTTATATTAAAAAATAATTTGTTTCTAACATTTGTTAGCCTACTCATGCACGATAAAATTATGTGATTTTTGGAAAGAATTTAAGTCTACATCAACTTAATTCAGCTGGACAACTGGCGATCTGACTTTTACTAAACATTTGGGTTTTTAGTGTGTAAACACAAAGGCTACTTGCTTAAATTTACAACCCAAATGTGTTCCATTACCTCAATTAATGCAATATTGAATATTGATAAATTCTTCATCAATGATACATGAAAATATTACATTGTCACATGTGCATGAAAATTAATATATTATTGTCTGAAAAATAAATTTTATTTTTTTTTATTTTTTTAAATGTTACCTTGATTACACTTGCATTTTGTAACTTGCAATTGCACAAAATTGTTCCATGCTATTCACAAAAATATATATGCATGTATATGAATAAAGTTATAATATAGACCTAAAAAGTACTGTTTTAATATACATGTACATCACATTAACACCACATTGAGACTTCAATATGTAGTGTGATACATCACCTAGATTTTGGGGCATATTTTTGCAAAGTCATTTGAAAATATCTCCAGGAATGACAATGCCATAGGAATTTTCAGTTATTAACAACAGTAATTTGAAGCTATAGATGCCGTGTGAAAAATATTGTGACAATATGGTACATATTTGGTGACAATAAGGTACATATTTGAGCCAAGTTACTTAAATGTGCATGATAGAATTACTTATTTAAGTTGAAAAATAGTTCAGCTATTGGACCAAAATAGATGAAATAATCTCAATCAATTAAACATAAACATGTACAATGTCATGTAGTCTGATTATCCATTTGTAAAACTCCTTTACAGGTTATAGTAACTGATTTGAAACAAAATGCTTCTTTATATCTATTTTCATTACATAAATGAATTGCAGTTGCCAATCAAATCATGCATTAAAAATGTTGTTGGTCCATTTTTTAAAATGTATAATAACAATTTTAAGAGATTGTTTGCAAAAAAATGTAAACCCATGAACACATCAATTAGCAATATAAAATGCCATTATTCATAACCACTTTTGGACCTCTGTCTGGTAAGTATTTTATAAAATGTAATATATATACTGGAAAATGTGAATTTCAAATTCTGAAGCTCATTCCAGTTGATATTTTCTTGATTTTGTATTTTTCATTGCAGAAATTTAGGCATAACAACTTTAAAATAGGTAAATTTCTCTTTAAAAAGTACCATATATTAAAAAATGTAAACTTCTTTTCTGTAACATTGCTAAAACATAAACATACAAAAGAAAAAAAACATTGTTTTTATTATGAGTGCAATTTCCAGTTTTCTGTGTTAAAGTCCAGCTTAAGCAGATCAAAGTATCGGTATATTCAGATTTTTACATGTATTTAAAGAGGCCAAAAACCCACTGACATGGCAAGAAATGTTTTTCTTTCTCTTCACAACAATCTACTTTTTTTTCAACAATTTAAATGATTATGAAAGCTTTGATTTATTTTTATTTTCTAAACCACAAATTTTTAATGCTGAGCAAATTTAGTGACACCATGAATATTTAACAAAATTTGCAAAAATAAAACAAAACAGACACCTTGTAAATAGTGTATTTGATTATACATGTTCCTCACATACATATTTTGATTATGAAATCATGTTGAAATGTGCACATGACAGAAAATATGGTAATAATAGAACACTTTTAATTCCCAAAATGAGCATTAACTTGATATTTGATGCTATTCTTGGTACACATGTATTCTGCTTTCTGGTCAAACTTTTTGGTCCCAACTGATGATAATAAATTGGAGATTAACCCTTTCCTCCATGTAAACACCTTTATGGCATGGAAAAACTGTGTAGATTCAGATCAGCCAGCACATCCATGATGTCTGATCAGGATCTGCAATGTTCACTTGTTTAAATCATTAGGTTATTTCTGACCAAAAAGTGAACAGTGCAGATCCTGATTAGATGTGCCAGCTAATCTGAATCTACACCGGTCTCACACAGGTAAAAAGGCATGTCTGTAGAGTAAAAGGGTAAATTTCTCTTTTATTTAAAATCTCATATTACTGTGTATTAACATTAAAAAGGTAATACTCAGTAGTTACTTTGAGAAAATTATTGTCTATACAATTTATAAAACCTGAAATTTCATACATTTAGGACAATCTGTCATGTATTTGGCCAAAAATTAAAAAAAAAATTGTTTCTGGAGGTACCATGTCAAATAGGCCACAAGTCAATTCAGGCAGTACTTGTAAGTCTATTATACAAAATTTACAACACTTGCAGTAAAAGTGAGAGGTGCTAATGCAATCAAAGGTGTTATATTTAATAAATAAATAAATTTATTTCTAAACCAATTTCCATGTTGGACAATGCAAAATACACAGCTTATGTTGCAACCATCAATATTTGATTCTGTGCTAGTGTAGACCTAGTGACTTTTGTAGGTCATTGATCAAAAGAGCATATTGACATATAAATGATGTCTTTTCTTTTGTTGCAACATTTTGTTAATTGTTTTCCCACCTGTTTAGTCATGATAGTCTTGGACAAAAATCCGGAAAAAGGACATGTTGCTTTGTACAAAATGTCCAATCTATGAAGCAACTTGTTCATGAAAAATATTTTATAAAACATCATAAACTGACATAGAACATATTAACACAATGATACTAAAAACTTTATAAATAAAATAAAAATGTGGCCTATTTTTGATGCCTATTTGAGCTTTTTCAAAATAAAGTGTGGTTCATTTGACTTGTTTGTGGCCTATTGACTGTAATCCATATACCAATTCCATGGTATTTGATCATAAATTTGGTGGGAAAATACTGATAACGATCCAAATCTATCAACCAAAACAATAAACATTATGTTTATGCAGTGTAGACCCAGTGTAGACCCTCATTTTTTAGGGGGAAGGGGCCAGATTATTTTTTTTTAGAAAACAGAGTCAGTCTTCAACGCCCCTGTGGATTAGATTTGCTCTTATTCCATGTGTTTTATAAGAATAAATAAAAGAAATCTCATAGATCTACCTCGTGTTCAGTACTCTCACAAACAATATCTTCGACTGCCGTGAGCTCACATGTCTGAATGACGAACATGACCAGTGACAAAAAACTCTTATACAAAACTGAATTGTGGCGCTGGTCTACGCTAAGCCTAAGCTCAGTGTGTCTCACAATGTGACTGAGGTCCAGTTCACAATTCAGCTTCACATAAAAGTTGGTTCCCACCAGCCTTACATCTTGTTTTCAAGAAAAACTCCATGCATCTGATTGTTCCGTCGCTGGGCCTTAAGCTCCTTTGAATTTAAAGGCCAAATAATCCACTGACAAGCTACCATTCAGTAGTTTTCAACTTGATTTCTTCAGTCTAGTTTCTAAAAATGGCCGATTGCTAGTATTGCTATTGGTTACAACGAACGACAACCTACTCTCTAAACTGACGATTTAGTTATTTAGCTTTCCAAAATGCTAGTCCGAAAACAATGCTACCGAATAATAAGTTTTAATTTTTAAAGATATTTTGCAATTAGCAATTTACAAAAATAAAGCCAATAACAAAATTTGTAAAAACAATACTTTGCCGTAAGTTTTTACCGGTCAGTTTTTTTCCCGTGTTTACATTGCCTTATGCTGTGCACAACCGGAAACCAGAGCAAACGGAAGGGCAAAGTTTTTTTTTCGTTAGTGAATGGGCATTCCTGCGACCTTAAGACGAGCTTAACGCTCGGGTCGCTTCGCGACCCGAGCTAGAGCTCGATATTAATATTGAAGTTTCGGCCTATGGCCTTTATCAAAATATTTATGTTTATAGTCAATATTAGGGTTAGGGTTAGAGGTAAAGGTTACACCTTAACCCTAAATATGCACTGGGTCCATAACTTTGAAACTACATAAGATATCAACTCCAAACTTAAAATATATAGTCAATATCATAATGCTTACCACCAAGACCCATACCTCAGCTACAATTATATCAAAGTTATGCCCCTTTTTCACATAAATTTTGTGTTATAGTTTTATGCACTTGGCCCATAACTTTGGGACTAATACAGATATCAACTTGAAACTTGAAAAACATTTCTGCTATCATAATTTAGAACACTGTTTTTAAAGTTATACCACTTTTTTCATTTGAGTTTGTGTTAAAGTTTTTACTCTTTAAAATTATTTAAGTGATTGATATTGAAATAAAAGTAAATGTCTCTAATTAATAATAACTAACAAGTTTATAATTAATAGTTATTCCCCTTTTCAATTATTTATTTGAAATTAATTTTCTCTCTTACCATCCAATTGCTAGTACTTTTCCTGATTGCTCATGCATGTTTGACTATTGTTGTTGTCCTTGTAATCTTTAAATTACACTTGTTTAAAATGAATCGAATAGTTGAGCGCGCTGTCTCCTCCGACAGCTCTTGTTGAATGTCAATGTGACCTTGATTATTTCAAATTACTGACCCAAAATCAAAAGTCTCCATCTAAATATGATGACAAACCTCTGAGGCCGTAGATGAAATAATTGTCTTGCTATTTGTTCGGACGTGGTTTTTTGTGTAAAAAGGGCACTGTGGCCTTGAACTTTGACCTACTGACATCTCTGAGAATCAATAGGGGCAATCTACATCATTTTATGATAAAAATCTCAAATTTAAGGACGGAAGGCCAAATCCTTGCGTAGTTATTGGTCAGACAATATTAGTATTTTGTGTTCAAGGTCACCGTGACATTGACTTGACATACTGTTTTACAAAATCAGCAAGAGACCATTGGTGATGCTCCCCGAATGGGTACTTTGTTACAAAAAAAAGGTAAGTTGTAAAACTGAATTTTGAAAATGGCATAGAGCAATAAATTCAGACATAATCAAACCTATGCGTGACACATCATCTCATTATGGTGATCATTTCTGTGAAAAAATTCAACTTCAAATAACAAAGTTATGGGCCAGACACAATGTTGCTTCAAGGTCACCTTCAAAGAAGTGACCCATGTGTTGCGTAGGACTTATCGTCTCAATATAGTGATCATTTCTTTGAAATAATTTTAAAATCCGACTTAAAATAAAACAGTTATGGGCCGAACACGATTTTTCTACAAGGCTATGCTAAGACCTTGACCTTCAAGGTAGCGACCCAAATGTTTATCGCGACAGGTCGTCCCATATGATGGTTTTAAAATTTGACTTCAAAAAAAAGGTTACGGGCAGGACACGATTTTGCTTCAAGGTAGTGATCCAAATGTTGCGCGCAACACATCGTCTCGGTATGGTGGTCATTTCTGTGAAATAATTTTAAAAGCCGACTTCAAATAAAAAAAGTTATGGGCCAGACACGAATGCGGGACGTACCGACTGGCGGACGGACGTATAGCCCTGCGACTAGATCTATATGCTCCGCCGAATTTCATCGGGGAGCATAATAAAGATGATCTACATCTGATGACAAACGTCCCAACCAGTTACGAAGACTCAAGATGCAATTGCTGTCTCGTTGTTGCTCGATAAAGGTTTGGTGTTATTGACCACTTTGACCTTGACCTACTTACCTCAAAATCAATTGGTGTCATCTACATGTTATTACAAACCTCTATATCAAATCTGAGAACCATAGATGAACTTTTGTCCAGTATTTTGGTTGGACAAGGTTTGTGTGCAAGGTCTCTTTGTCACTGCACTGTTAACACTTACACTAGATAATACACGCCAACACTTATGATATACACTTTATTCTTAGAACTCCACAATATGATTGTTACCAGACCCAACGCTCTAGATGTTGCTAAGCAATTATCTAACGTCATGACGTCACAATGACGTTACCTTATATAGGAGTATTCAAACTTAAACATGAAATTAACAGACCTACTTACCTCAAAATCAATAGTTGTCATCTACATGTTATAACAAACCTCTATACCAAATTTGAGAACCGTATATGAACTTTTGTCAAGTATTTTGGTTGGACATGGTTTGTGTGCAAGGTCTCTGTGACATTGACCTTTGACCTACTGACCACAAAATCAAGGTTATCTACATATGATGACAATTTTCTCTACCAAATCTGAGAAATATATGCTAAATGGTCTAGATATCAGTTGCACAAGGACTGATCGCTGACTAGGTCTGGCACGACCTGCATATGGCGCAGGTTCTTTAATTCGTATAAATGACCCCATTTTAAGGCTTACCATATTCAATGTGCACAAAGCCAAGTCCGTGTTTTCAAGGTCATTACTATGATGCATAATAGAAATACAATAAAATTTGTCACACATGACGATATGTCCTGTGTGATGCAGAAGCATATTAAACAGAAACATAACAAAATTCTATTTGTATTATGTATATTGCAAACATTTATGTGGATCTTTTTTTTTAGTTATACATATCCAAGTCACTATTACAAACAAAAGTAGTACTAGTATTTGAAATCAATTAATTGCACACATTCATTAGGTTTTCTCGATTACACTTGTCAAATCACCAACACATAACTATGTGCAACAAGTTTATTTCATGTATTTATATGGATTTCTTAATTACACTTGTCCAAGCACTAACAAATTACTGTTTGCAATAAAGTACATTGCACATAATAATTATTTTGTAAATACACTTCTCAAAAGCACTAACAAATAACAATTAACAATTAGTTTATTGCACATAATATGAATTTCTTGATTAAACCTGTACAAGTACTAACAAATTCTGGTTTGTGAGAAGTTTAGAGCACATCTTTAAATGAATTTCTTGATTACACTTGTCAAAATCTCTAGCCAGAATTTCTAAATTTATGGTAAGTGTTCATCTAAAATGGACCTGATTCACCCAAATGAGACAATGGCAATTATCACATGACCATTACTTATTCTGTATACACAAACAGAAAAATACTTCTTAACCCTTATATGCTCAATGGCATTTTGTAACATTGTAGATCCAGATCAGCCAGCACATCCATGATGTCTGATCAGAATCTGCACTGTTTGTTTTTTGGTCAAAAATAACCTAATGAATCAAAAGCAAACAGTTCATATCCTGATCAGATGGCACAGATGTGCTGGCTTATCTGGATCTACACAGTTCACCCTTGGAAGAACAGTCATACACCAAGGAATAAAGGGTAGAAGCCTAGAAGGAATAAATGAGTATAGCTAAGTGGAAAGTCACATGATGATATACTCATAGAAAATAACAAATACTATTACAGAAGAACTGGTTTAGGCTAAGGGTAAGCTGACAGGTGGGCTTGAGTTATTTCACCAAGACAACTTTTACTTGTATGTTGATATGAGAACTAGTTGGGGCAAGTGTGAGGTTGGTGCACCCTTGAACCTAGTTTAAACCCCTTGGCAAATTGTTTTGACACTAACCGTTCTAAGGCGGTAACCCCAAGGGTTCTCTTTTTTTTCGTTAATTGTTTGTGGTGTCTTATTTGAATTTGACTGATATATTTATAAAAACAAATCTGATTGATATTCTTATAAAATATGCTCTCTTTTCCACTGTTCAGGGGGTGGGGGTGGGGGGTGGGGAGGGGGGCTGTTTTGTGAGTGTGGCAATTCCTGACATGTATATTTCATTTTTATATTTTTCTTATTTTCATCAGCAATTGTAAGAGTGGAATCATTAAAATATAAATATCACACTTAATGTTTAATTAGCTTATTTGCAATTGTGAAATTAATTTCTAACTAACGTGACAATCTACTTTGTGATAACGTATTTTATTATATACCAATGAATGGTTTCAGCATACTACAGTATGTATCTGCAAGATTGCTAAATCTGTATCCCACACTATATCACACTAAGTAGTGTATTCTGATCAAAATTTTCTATAATATCAGTGCCCTCTGATCAGTATCTGCACTGTTCGCTTTTAGACTCATTAGGTTAGATCCTGACAAGTGCTGATCTGGATCTACACTGTCTGCCTACACAATAAAGGTGTATCTAAGGATAAATTGCTGACAAGTATTTCACTATCTCCAAAATTTTTTCCATGGCATGTAATGAGTTTTTGCACTGCTTGGATTTGGAATATGAAACTTAAGAAAAAAAGCCTATCTTGGGGACTACTAATCGCACAGTTATGAACACATTATG
This sequence comes from Corbicula japonica, assembly GCA_038501625.1. Classification (NCBI taxonomy): domain Eukaryota; kingdom Metazoa; phylum Mollusca; class Bivalvia; order Venerida; family Cyrenidae; genus Corbicula; species Corbicula japonica. The sequence goes on from JAZAYU010000053.1 coordinate 1,534,777, forward strand.
TACAATGGAATGTTTATCAGCATAATGGTCACTACCAATGGTCTACTGAACACTGTACACTTCAAAAGATATACATTGAACGCTACAAATAATGTACACTGAACACTGTACATAGTACGCTACAAAAGATGTACACTGATTACTGAACAGTATAACGTCGCTGCTCTACGAAAACCGCGTGAGTCAATTTTGGCGCAAAAACTTTTGTTTACTGTTGGAAAAGCGGGATCATGCTACGTTTTCTGCGAAAATCCTGGACATTTTAGCCAATCGGATGTTGTTTTATTGACCATGTGACAAAATTCTGTATATTCATTGGTTGATATTTTTTATTAGCGAAAAACGCATATAATCTTTTAAGTCAGTCTAATGTTTGGGTGGAATATTTTCGAAGGATTTTATTGGAAAATGTAAGTTATTTCCTTTCATTATCAATGTAGTTTTATGTAATTGTTAATGAAGTACTGTTTATCCATGTATGCACATTCTTAACTTCCTAAAACAAGATAGCTTCCGAAAGAAACATTATCAGTCAAGTTTTTGCTCCCATTTTTCCTCGGTAAAACAATACGACAAGGTTATTGTAATCTAGCCTCCTTGTGTTACCACTGAATTGTTGAATGCTGTATGGTTTATGTTAAATGAACAAGGATTGTCGTGTTTAAATGTTGAATACTGTTATACGCGATTTCCATTTATTGGGTTGAGGGTTGCTCGTCTAAAAATATATGCGTTTTTCGAATATAATATTTTGTCAAGTAATTATGATATTATTGAAGAGAATGATATTTCTTAGATATATCAAGGCTTATTTGCGGTACAATATTATAACACATCAATTTGCCGATGGGTCAGACAAATTTATGCTTTTCTATTGCATAAATTATTAGAATAAATGAGCTGCATCAAGCGAAAATAGTTCTTAAAGCGATTGCGATCAATATGAGTCCAGATCAGTCTGCTTATCCATCTGTTCACTGATAGATCTAAAATAGTTCATGAACAGGCTGCGCGGATGTACAGGCTCCATACTGATCGCAATCGCTTTAAGACCCATTTTCGCTTGACGCCCCTCAATTTTAGATACATAGTACTGTAATAAGTTTCTTTGACTGTTCTTGTTATTTGCAGATGCAGTCATGTAATGCCATTAAATGGAGCAACATTTACATTTTTTGCCTACAGAAATCATCGTCAAAATACTCAAAGACATACCAACCAGCCATCTTCTACAGTCTGTGAATAGAACTTGTAAACTATTAAATGTAATAGTAGAACAAAATAGAGTGTTATGGAAGGATATAGATTTTGAAAGTGAATTTCAATTGTCCTGTGTTACAGTTAAAATACGTTTAATTGAACAATCTCTATGTTTAGAAATCAGTTCTTTAATTGCATCCTCTGTTTCGCTCACTTAAAAAGTTACTTGTAAATAAAACATGCATGGCTTTATGATCGTGTAACATTGTTGTACAGTCACTTCTATGCCTGACGAGTCCAACACATTCAATTCCAAAATTGAACATATCTTCACAGCAGTTGCTGGTTTAATATTATTGTATGATAGATATAATTGATCTAAGCTTTTGCCCTTCGATATCACTTGAAAATCAGCATCCACCAAATTTTTACATTGCGAAATGTTAAGAATCTAAAGGTTTGGCAAAAATTGTAGGAAACACAATGTTGAAATATTACTTCCAGTGATGTCCAGCCAGTATAGCTTTTTGGCATTTTGTAAGTAGGTAACAAACAAGAGGTCAATTTCAAACGTTGCACATGATACTTGAGCATACGGTATGAAAAGCTGTTCAATTCCCGAAGAAGTGAAGAGAACAGCACAGCGAAACGAAGAAGAAAATATACATATATATATCACTTTAGAATTGGAGAGAGAAAAGTTAGGGTATGCAAAGAATTTTTCTTATCGACACTTGGAATTAGTGAGCATATGGTGTGCGACTGGTTGGATAAAAACACTGACTCCAATGGATTACCTCAACCAAAGGCTGTAAGTAAACGGACACCACCTCTTACAAGAATTAGCACTGAATGGAAGTATGCCGAGGCTTTCTTGGATTCCTTACCAAAAATGGAATCGCATTACTACAGGGCATCTACCTCTAAAATATATCTGGAACAAGTGTTTGTCTCATTCGCCGATCTGATGTGTGTGTATGAAAAACATTGTCGCGACAACGGATATAACTCTATCGGCAGAATGAGTTTAAACAGAATATTTGACCAAAAGAACTTTTCATTGTTTAAGCCTAAAAAAGTTCAGTGCGACATTTGTGTTGGACACAGTCATTGAAGTGTAAGTGACGAAAATTACAATATCCATATAACACGTAAAAATGAAGCCCGGATGTATAAAGACAATGAAAAACAGAGAGCATCGGATAAAGTTAAAGTTATTACAATGGATGTTCAAGCTGTTTTACTTTCTCCAAGAATTGAAGCGAGTGCAGTTTATTACAAAACGAAATTAGCCTCCCATAATTTTTCTTTGTACGATTTAGGAACCAAAGATGTTAAATGCTATTTCTGGCATGAGGGTGAAGGTGGACTGACGTCAAATTCGTCTGCAACCTGTATTAATGATTATCTAACAGGCACATTAATCAAGGTAGGTAAGGAGGAAATTATTTTGTTTAGCGATGGATGTTGTTATCAGAATCGTAATGCAACTTTATCAAATACATTACTAAGACTAGCTGTGCACTATAATATTGTTATAACACAAACCTTTTTGGAAAAGGGGCACATGCAAATGGAGGTCGACTCCACTCACAGTATAATAGAACGTCACCTCAAAAACAGACCCATCTATGCTCCTACAAACTATGTCGAAGTCATGAGAAGTGTACGTCAACAACATCCTTTTATTGTGGAGTAGGTAGATCACACGTTTTTCAAGAATTACAGTTGCTTAAAATTTTATGATACGATACACCCAGGTATCAAGGTTGGTGACCCTGTGGTTACCGATATCCGTAGTCTCAAGTACCAGGCCGAAGGGGTTATACAATACAAGGTTTCATATGCCGACGAATACAAAGATTTGCCTAAACGGAGAAATGCAACAGTGCCGACTGGCCGCGAAAAGATACCACCATTGTACACAGGGCCACTTCAAATAAAAGAATCTAAATATGAGCACTTACAGCAGTTGAAAGCTGTTATTCCCAAAGACTATCACCCATTTTATGACACATAAAAGCATTTCTAATGCACCTGATATTGACATTGTGAAATATACTGTCAGAGTCCATAAGATTTTGTTGAAATACATTCGACTAGTATTTGTTGCGCAAGTTATAACAATTAGTTCTATTTTGTCCTTTTTTCGGACAAGAAAAACGTTATTATTAATCATATTAGATATTGTACTGTTTCAAATAGTGTTGTTTCGATTCTATGCAATGCAATGCAGGAAGTTGTTGTATTCATGATACATAGTCAAAATTATAACATGTTTGAGGTTCATTTGAATTAAAGTTCATTTCAATGGACAAGTTTTCTAGTTTTCATTTATAGTTAAACACATTTTACAATACCCCATGACATTCGTTGTTCTTTTATATTAAATGCGTTTAAATAAACGGATTTCAGTCCAGTATGACTGCTGTTTGATAATATTAGAAAATGTGATTTCATAAAATATGAGATCCTAGATATTAGTACTAATTTTTGTATAACTAAACAATAATTCAAGATAATTATTTGCCTTTAATGCCATTAAATAGAGTGATGCTATTTAATATTACAGAATTTGAAAAATGCGTAAGTCAATACTATTGTCAAATTGAATGAAAAAATCGTGTAAACGAGTGTTTCAAAAAACGCGTAAAGCATAATTTTTTGAAAATTAATGACAAAATCGCGTAAGTGTCCGTTTGGCTTAACTACTGAGGTGGCTGAAAATTCCAGTTTCACAAGTTAACAATGCACATATAACGGATAAAAGCGGACATTTGATCAATTAAATATTAAGTTTTTTTCGCCTCCTGAAAACTAGCCAAAACCAACTTAAGCGGTTTTCGTGGAGCAACGACGATAAATGATGTACACTGAATGCTGTACACTATTAATAATGTACAATGAAAACTGTACACTACAAAAGATGTACACTGAACACTGTACAGTACAAATGATGTACACTGAACACTGTACAGTACAAATGCTGTACACTGAACACTGTACACTATTTATGGTGTACAATGAACACATTGCCTAATTGGTCATATAGTAAAATCACATGTTACAACAGAATTATGAAACAGATTATTTTTTGATTATCAATAAATTGAACATCATATGACAAATCAAATTATAAAAAATGACAGGAAACAGAGATTGATTATCTGCGTTTTTTTCCCATAAATTTCATGAACTTTTCTGGACAACTATGTTGTTGTTGTTGTTGTTACTTCCCAGTTTTATGTCCCTCCCGCCTCTTAAGGAGGACATTATGGTGTGGACATACCAGCTTTCCATGGTGGAGGAAGACCCTCCGAGCAATTTCCAGGCTTGAGCGGGCACCTGGGTAGAACAACCGACGTTCCGCAAGCTAGCTGGTTAGCTTCCTCACATGAAAGATCTTAATCCTGGTAGGTCTCGAACTCACAGCGGTGAAGGGCAAGTGATTCTCAGTCGGAAACCTTAACCACTCAGCGATGGACACCCCCTGCGGAAAACTATGTTTTTTAAATCCAAGTTAGTTTATGATACAAAGTTAACAATTGTCACCGTATTTTCAAACTCGTGTTGGTACAGACGGTGAGAATATTCCACTTAAATGTTTACATTAGATCAAAAAGAGTATTTAATTATCGGTAAGGTGATCAACTAGACAATTTGTTCAGTGTACTCACATTGTTATTACATTTTTTCTACTGGCTAATTGCATACTTCAACTAAGTTGTATAAGTTTTACAAAACTTTGTTTGTTGTCACTTCATTGGATACAAACAAATCGGCTTCTATCATGAATGCATGCAATCAATGCTAAACAAACATGATCTACCAGAGAGAACAGCTCACTCAACTATATGAATCATAATGTTGGAAATAAATGCAATTTTAAAAAACTCTCTGATAGAATTACTTTTAACCCTTCACTCCATCAGATATCGCTGTTATCTATGTGTCAATACCAGGGCTTTAAACAAGGTAATTAATATTTCAATTGTGTACACCCAATTGGGTCATTAAGAAACAATCAGATTATTCTCTTTTATCAGTTTCAATTACCTTCCTTAATGGTAATTTGTAAATTTCAAATCATAATGTCATAATGCAGAATGTAAATCATTTTGGGCGACTGTATATGGGCTTACTTGAACTACTTTTTTGGAGGAATACGAATATATGTACCTTCTCTTACATGGTTGGCTAGGCACAGCCGTGGTATTTGCATGGCTTTGGGGTTATATACACATTTTGTAATATATATAGTGAAATAACTTTCTTTTCATCTTAAAAGTCTATATATAGTGAAATAACTTTCTATCTTAACCCTTTCGCTGCCAAAGTCGAAAACCCAAATTGATGTCGTTGGTGCCAAGAGATTTTTAAAAACACCAATACCAAAGTCAGAATGAGACTGGTTATTTTTAGATATATCCACGAAGTTACTATGTTTACATGTGAAAACGAAAGCAATAACATTATTGGTCAATGCTTCAATGATCTGCCTACATCAGCATAGAAACTCCCGCTTTGCATGCTGGTCTATATATAGAACGGCAAAAGCCATCCATATGGCAAATATGCCGAAAATAATAGGGACGGCATATGCCGTCCTTATGGCAGTGAAAGGGTTAAAAGTTTTACTGATGTTTTGTGAATATTGGTAAAAAGCCTAGATTTGGCAAAGGAACATGGAAGCCTTACATATGCCATCATTACTGGAAAACACATTAATTAATGAGGTGCTTTTAGACATTTGTACAGTCAGGTTATATATGTCATCACTACACCATTATCTCAACAAATCATGCAATGATCTTTGAGGAATTGTCTAGGAGTTCATTTATCAACTGTCAACAAATGATTTTGTGTGTGTTGTCACAGTCTAGACATTCACTGCATTAGTTATTACCAATAACCATTTGTACTGGTGTTAATGACTTAACCCTTTCCTCCATATATACACATATTTACGCATGTGCAACCAGTGTAGATCCAGATCAGCTGGCACATCCATGCCATCTGATCAGGATCTGCACTGGTCGCATTTTGGTCAGAAATAACCTAACAAATAAAAAAGCGATCAGTTTAGATACTGATCTGACGGCATGGATGTGCTGGCTGATCTGGATCTAAATTGTTCGCCCACGCGATAAAGGTGTATCTATGGAGGAAAGGGTTAACTTTCTTGAAATTCAGATCAGTCAATTTGTATTTTGTTGAGGTCCTTCAAGCAGTAAAGTTATTTACTCAATCATGAAGCAGGTAGACCCTGATCAGAATTCCTGGATATACAGGTTTGATTCAGCTAAACACTGTTCACAAATCTGAATATAGTCACACTACATGTAAAATTTGATTTCATAAAGGTACAAACCTAATTCAGATATGATGCTAAAAGCTTATATCATTTAGTAGAAAGATGAAAATACAAAGATAATTGTTTTGGCTATTAGTCCTATATCAGAAAATGTCAGCGATTCAGTGATACAAAATGTTAATATTCTTATGGTATAATGTTATAGTGATTATAGACATTGTAGAAGTATGTTTGTGATATCCTACAGCATGAGCCAGACTGACAGACTTAACAAATAACAAATAGGATCACTGAATTATGGCTAAATTCGTTCATAAATGGTAGTTGATAACTTTTACCCTTTGTTTACTCAATAGATACACCTTTATAGCATAAAGTGAACAGTGTAGATCCAGGGTCAAAGATCATAAAACTAAGATTGGAGACAAGTCTCAAATTTCAAGCATCTGATTGGCTGAAATGGCGACCTGTCACCATTTCAGCCAATCAGATGCTTGAGATATTTAACTAGTCTCCAGTTTTAGTGTTTTTTTTATCTTGGACACAGGTCATCTTACACATCTGATCAGGATCTGCACTGTTCATTTTATAATTTATTTGGTAATTTTTGACTAAAAAGCGAACAGTGGAGATCCTGACCAGATGGCATGGATGTGCAGGCTAAACTGGATCCAAACTTTTCGCATATGCAATAAACGGAAGAAAGGGTTAACAGCTTTTCATGAACATCACCTGAATTTGAGCTCTATCAGTGATTCTGGCACACACTATTCTAGCAATATGAGATTCAACAATACAGTACTTCACACAGTGACCTAAGATACAAACACATCTACATGTAACATCTATCACATCTAAGGGAAACAACTTGGAATGGCTGAGTTTTACTCATTAACAAGAATTCTTAAAAGCAATTTATTGCATAAGTGACATAACCCTTTCCTCCATTTATACACCTTTATGGCATGGGTGAACAGAGTAAATTCAGATCAGCCGGTACATCTGTGCCATATAATCAGGATCTGCACTGTTTGCTTTTCATTTTTTAGGTTATTTCTGAACAAAAAGCAAACAGTGCAAATCCTGATCAGATGGCACAGATGTGTCAGCTGATCTCCATCTACACTGGTCGCACATGCAATAAAATGCGTAAGTATGGAATAAAGGGATAACTTATTATACTGGCACCAAAGGGACACCACTGTTCTTGCTGGTATAAAACTCTTAACACTTCACCTGCATAGTTAATATAACAGACTCACTTTCCTATGAATTTAAGCCATCTTTTGTTCATTCCAGTGTTCGGCAGAAGTTAGTTAATTGAACTGATTCACACGGAAGATGTTACAATGAGCATGATCCTTTCATGTGTTCCACATGTAAATCATGTGTACTCTGTCATGACAGGATGATGCTGATTTGCAACAAAAACTTATTTAACTTATAAAATTAATGCCTATTTTTATGTAACCTATATGCTACATATAATGCATTTTTCTTTCAATGAAAACTATTTATATATTTTGTATGTTAATGTATTTTTATGTGTGTTTGATTGGCGCCATATAATTAAAATAGTTATTTTTTCTGTGCTGTAATTTATGCACTCATTTAGCTGCTGAATGATATTACACAGCAATCACTGCTGAGAACTTGTGCACATACCACAGTACTGAGTATATAACCTAACAACTATAACTGATGTCCGTTTGATGCCGGAATAACATTGATAAAAACATGAACATTGATCACATCTAAAAACTCTAACTACATTTTTCTTTTTCTTAACAACATTAACAGTAGTCCAAACATTTTAATTCACACTCTTTTAGTTTACATGTACACTCTGCTCTTTCATTTGGACTATCCTTTTGATATTAGTATCAGTCACCTATAGTCACACAGGAATAACTGCTGCTTGGTGACTAACCACATGTCTAACTGTCCATGAATTAAAAGGTATCTCGGTTATTTCTACCTTTATTATATGAAGCCACACATGTCATTTCCAGTCAGGAATTTTCAGATATCGAAAGCTCATTTTGACTGGAATCTCTCGGAACCTGTTATTCAATGGCAGAAATTTTGAAAAAGTGACCTTTACTTTTTTCTTTTAAATTAATTGAATTGAAATTTGTGAACTTCTCTAATGATACAACTGTTTTTATTTTAATCTTAGACATTTAAACTCGAGAGTGGAGTCATTTTACTGTGTATCTGCAAAATTTCCAGTTTAATGATATCTTAATGTTGCACGGGACAGATTTTCGCGCTAATGATATAATCACACTTTTTTGCGCCACTTTATATTTCTAGTTTAACAGGTTATCAAATGGTGCAATTTTATGTAATGTAATTTTTGCGCATTTACCATCATCGCACGTGAAATATAATGTTACCACAGAGGTGTAGTATTGTATAATATATAAATTTTAATTTTACATAAATATACGTATTTTCTGCTATTTTGTGGCAGCGTCAAGGTGTCGTTAATGCACCATTCTGACAACGCCTCTCCATTTCTGTTGTTATTATTCCCTGATGAAGATTCTTTGAATCCGAACATTGGAATATATATAATATCAACATAATTCGTGTTTGTACAAATTATTTCCCCAATTTCAGTTTAATGGGTGAAATTCAAGCTTTGTAGAAGACAATTTAAGTCTGGTATTTTCAGATTTTCACCTGTATGTGAAAAATATACTTTTAAACATAGTTTTCAAGCACACATTGTGTTAAATTGTTCATAAGTATTACCTGCCAATCATGAATATTCCATAATTATAAAACTGTAAACTTATCAGTTTATTTTAGTTAGTAATATTATTTTTCTAATACATGTACAATTACTGCTAAGAATGACAACAAGAGGGTCCAAGGGACCCTGGGTCGCTCACCTGCGAACATCTGTTCAATGGTTCGGACAAAAATTAAGACCACTAGAGTGCGTACAAACTTTTTCTATAATTTGACCTAGTGACCTAGATTTCAAGGTCACATGACCCAGTTTGGAACTTGACCAAGATATCATCGAGATAAACATTCTGACCAAGTTTGAAGAAGATCACATCAAAATTAAGACCGCTAGAGTGCGGACAAGCTTTTTCTACAATTAGACCTAGTGACCTAAATGTCAAGGTTACATGACTCAGTTTCGAACATGACCTAGATATTATTGGAATAAACATTCTGACCAAGTTTGAAGAAGATCTGACAATAATAACGACCACTAGAGTGCTAACAAGCTTTTTCTATAATTTGGCCTAGTGACCTAAATTTCAAAGTCACATGACCCAGTTTCGAACTTGACCTAGATATCATTGGGATAAACATTCTGACCAAGTTTGAAGAAGATTAGACTAAAATTACGACCACTTGAGTGCGGACAAGCTTTTTCTATAATTTGACCTAGTGACCTAGATTTCGTGGTCACATGATCCAGTTTCAAACTAGATCTAGATATCATTGGAATAAACATTCTGACCAAGTTTAAAGAAGAACGGACCAAAATTACAACCGGTAGAGTGCAGACTAGCTTTCTTTTAATTTGACCTAGTGACCTAGTTCTAAGGGTCACATGACCCAGTTACGAACTTGACCTAGATATCATTAAGATAAACATTCTGTTCAAGTTTAAAGAAGATTGCACTAAAATTAAGACTGCTAGATTGCGGACAAGCTTTTTCTATAATTTGACCCAGTGACCTAGATTTCAGGGTCATATGACCCAGTTTCGAACCTGACCTAGATATCATTGAGATAAACATTCTGACCAAGCTTGAAGAAGATCGCATCAAAATTTAGACCGCTAGAGTGCGGACAAGCTTTTTCTATAATTTGACCTAGTGACCTAAATTTCAAGGTTGCATGACCCAGTTTCGAACATGACCTCGATATTATTGGGATAAACATTCTGACCAAGTTTGAAGAAGATCTGACCAAAATTACGACCACTAGAGTGCGGACAAGCTTTTTCTATAATTTGAACTAGTGACCTAGATTTCAAGGTCACATGACCCAGTTTCGAACTTGACCTAGATATCATTGGGATAAACATTCTGACCAAGTTTGAAGAAGATCGGACCAAAATTACGACCACAAGAGTGCGGACAAGCTTTTTCTATAATTTGACCTAGTGACCTAGATATCAAGGTCACATGACCCAGTTTCCAACTTGACCTAGATATCATTGGGATTAACATTCTGACCAAGTTTAAAGAAGAACGGACCAAAATTACAACCGCTAGAGTGCAGACAAGCTTTTCCTTTAATTTGACCTAGTGACCTAGTTTTAAGGGTCACATGACCCAGTAAAGAACTTGACCTAAATATCATTAAGATAAACATTCTGACCAAGTTTAAAGAAGATTGCACCAAAATTACGACCACTAGAGTGCTAACAAGCTTTTTCTATAATTTGACCTAGTGACCTAGATTTCAAGGTCACATGACCCAGTTTTGAACTTGACCTAGATATTATTGGGATAAACATTCTGACCAAGTTTGAAGAAGATCGGACCAAAATTACGACCACTAGAGTGCGGACAAGCTTTTTCTATAATTTGACCTAGTGACCTAGATTTCAAAGTCACATGACCCAGTTTCGAACTTGACCTAGATATCATTAGGATAAACATTCTGACCAAGTTTAAAGAAGAACGGATCAAAATTACAACCGCTAGAGTGCAGACAAGCTTTTTCTTTAATTTGACCTAGTGACCTAGTTTTAAGGGTCACATGACCCAGTTTCGAACTTGACCTAGATATCATTGTGATAAACATTCTGACCAAGTTTGAAGAAGATTGGACCAAAATTCTGTCCGCTAGAGTGCAGACAACAATTGTGAACGGACGGACGGACGGACGGACGGACGGACGGACGACGGACGACGGACGAACCCCCCTCACAAAAGCTCACCCTGTCACTACGTGACAGGTGAGCTAAAAATGCTTGAATATAATTACTGCAAATGTTAGTTAGTGCCAGTTAAATACTTGCGCACAACATATTTTTACAAGATGCTTGCATGGAAAACAATAGTTAACATCAAACAAATTACAGGCTACCCCTTTTTGAACATAAAACATGTTTACTATTGCAACATAACAACAGTGTCACATGACTAAGCAGCCAATGTTAGTTAAGCAGTAACCAGAGATGGAAGTATAGATTTTAAGTTCTAAGTATTTTCTATATAGGATCCGACATGATTTGTCATGTTAATAAAAAACAATTTAACAAGTTCAGGTAAATTGTTATTAACCCTTTACTCCATATAAATACCTTTTACAGCAAGTGCAATCAGTATAGATCCAGATCTGCTAGCACATCCATGCCTGCTGATCATGATCTGCACAGTTTGTGTTTTTGGTTAGAAATAACCTAATAAATCACTTGGATCTACACAGTATGCTTTGTAATTTATTAGGTTAATTCTAACCAAAAAGTGAACATGCAGTCTGATCTGGATCTACACTGGTTGCACAAGCCTTAAAACTTGTGTATATGGTATAAAGTGTTAAGACAGGTTCCCACAATAACCAAGCCTGTCACTGGTCTGAGACTGGTCTCCAATCTCAGTTTTATGACACTTGAGGCCAGTTAAACAGACTGGTATCTGAAGTTCACCGTACATTTAGTTGCTAACTTATTAATTACAAAAGCATTAAGTCATGTTCTAAAATTAAAAATTTCACATTCAATTGTTCTTACAGTTGCAGCTACTTGTACACTCTCAGTCACTGCTGGTCTGGTATGCTGTTTTCATACTGCAGTATAAACATGTCACTGCTGTGACATCAAATTTTGGTAGATGCCATAATTGTTTTGAAATTTATGAAGTTACATCATGAAATCCACATCTCCAATTTTCTGGTGACAAATGCTTCCTTTATATATAATGGTAATAACCACTTGAGGACAACTGACTTCTTGCCTCGGGTTCATACAATAACAAACACTGCATTTATGTTGTTGATGTTGTTGCTTGCTCAGCAAGATGCTGCAGCACCACATCACCTTAAATCACTGTGAACTTTAACAAATTTTACTGACATTTTACACTGGTGCCATATTTTCAAGCAGCACCTAGAAGCCTCTGATATCCTCAGCGAGAAGCAGTGTAGTATAACTTGTTGTCGTCTGCCCCTAGGGGACTTGTATTGCTAATGGTCTTTCCATTTCTCTATGTTGTCTTTGATCATCTTTATTTGATCTGTAATAGGAGAAAACATGACATGTTATTCTACTCTATTTACTTGCATGAAGTCTTTTGGGAGATGGGTAAGAGGTCAGAAGGAACATATACATAAAGCTTCTCCTGGAACATACACCTTTACAAGCAACGTGACCACTCACTCTGTCGAACCAGATCAGCCTGCACAATACTAATCAAATTTAGTTTATAAATTCACTTAATTAGTTAATTTCTTCAAAGATGCCCAATGAATGGGCCAGCATCAGCAGATAGTAATACTAATTTACCCTGGCAAAGTTAACATGTTCATATTATACACTTTACTTCAGTGTGACTTGACGAGACAATATCTATATACATTGTACATGTATTTTTTAGAAGAAACTAGCAGCACAATCTGCCACTGAGACATCAGTCTTGTCTTACATTATTATACATCACATCATATTCCGGTTAAGAGCAATTTATGGGATTATCTCTGCAGCTGCAAGCCACTAGTCATAAGGAAATTATGTTGTTTAATAAACAAAAGCTGAATGTCTGCACAGTTTTTGGGTCGGCCATTAGGCCGATCCAGTTTAAGCAGTTTTCGACAATCGTTTTTGACTTACTATGAACCTAACAATTGTACGGTTGCAAGCAAGACTATCGTAACTCCTTCTTTATTTTCAATGTAGTTACGACAGTCTTGAGTGCTTCCCTATAATATATGCATGCTACCCTAGAATAAAGTTCTTAGTTTCAAAAAGTAAGTCAATGCTACAGAGTGTTAAATTTTGTAATGCTGTGCAAAATGACAAAATTTATATTTGAAAAATATGGAATCAATCAATATTTGAAGAAATTTAACTCGTGGAACGTCAGACAAGATTTTGAGTCATGAACGCGCATGAATACATGATGGCGGATCGCCATTTTTGATTCGACAATGTTCGGTGAAGACGAAAAATCCATCTGAATCAACTGAACAGTGAGTATTTATCGAGTTATTTTCGTGATGCAATGTTTTTATTATACCTATGTTACATTTGAATGTATATTGACAATAGCATTTCCCTTTATAAATAGAATTTTTCATGTGGAAAATGGAGGCTGATTTGGTGGTTTACGAATGGTAACGTTACAAACTTATTGTAAAACTTGAAGTTTTAGATTTGAAAGACTATACCGCAGTAAACGTGATTAAGGCTCTTTGGGTTTTATTAAACGTTAGGCCTACGTCACTTAATTAATGCACTCTCCAAAATGAAAGTAGAAGTAGTAGTCTCAAAATAGACCGTTGTCGTTGTAAACACAACGAGTAGGACTAAGCAAAACTTTGTTCTCAAATCATAACCAGCTACATAGTTGACATGGAGTTTTCTGAAGTAATGAATTTCAAAGAAATGAAAATCTAATGTTTTCAATAATTGCACCTTATATGAAGCAGACTTCCCGAAAGTTGCAGTGTTTTTTTTCACTTTTGGGGGAAGGAGGCCACAGCCCTTTGGAGGGGGAAAAATTGCGACGTGAACAAAGGAAAGGGGGAATATTTGGAATATACTTGCAGCCTGTCAAATACAACAAAACAAAGGGTTCACTAATTTTTTAATTCAAAGAAAGTCAGTGCCGTGTCAGTGGTCTATATTGAAATGTCTCTTTCTCCCTCTGCAATTTTATCAATTATTCTTGTCAATGTATAGTCTCTCAGTGGGGTATCCATTTAACATATCCTGACTCAGTACGGTCTGTAACAGACTCCAGCAAAGGGGGAATTTTTTATTGGACATGGGGGAAAAATATATACTATTTTGAAGGGGGGGGGGGGAATGGGGCCCTATTTCTCCCAATATTTGGCATAAAAAAATCACTGAGTTGCCAGACCGAAGCACCTGTCTGGTAACTTTTCAGCTGGTCAGACATGTTTTGTGTTATCTGACCGAATGACAGACAAAAATTTAAACTCCTAATACTTTATTATACCTTTTAAGCATGTTTCGGTCTGACAGAATTTGTTTCGGTCAGACAGTTTTTCACATCTTGTCTGACCAAATGTCTGACACTTTTTTCAACTTTCGGGAAGTCTGATGAAGACCTTCTGAAATCCGCTATCAGAAGTTTTTACTACTTTCAATTTTGTCTTGCACTCCATTCCAAAATGTCTCGCAGGTTATTTAATCAGATCAGATATATTCTCAAAATTACCCAGGGAAACCCAAAAGAAGAAAAAGAGTAGCACCTCAGGGATTCACTGAGTTTATACAGAAACAGGAACTGTTTCACAATATTTATTTAATAGTTACTGTATCTCTTAAATGCATTTCAGGTGAATTTAACATCCTGGAAGAAAGAATGATGTATTTATTTGTTAATTTAATTATTCTTAAACAGGTTTAGATGATCTTTGGTTCATGTCAGACCCGTATCAACCAAGTTTGACATAATACCCCATTTGAAGCGGTATAGAACTGTTTGACGTCACATAATGAAGTTCAAGCGGACAACAAAAGTGAAGGTAGGAAAAAAAATGTTTGAGTTAAATTCAGAATGACTGTTTAGGAGATGTAATTATTGTTAACAGCATATTTTAGTTTCTTTGTAATGCTTCAGCCGTGATAACGCTGTGTCAACATTGCAACTGCTAAATTCTTGGGGGTAGAAATCTGTTGCATCGGGAAAATGTAATATTTTTTCAGATCTGGATATTTTCTGATGGAAATTCAGGTTCCTGTAATTTGATAAATAATCAGTGTTTATTTATATTGACATGTTGCCAGACTGGTTTAGGTGGGGCGACTACTACCCACAAGGTTCATGCTCTCGGCCCAAAAATACAGTATCAATGGACATAAAGCAATTTGATGTTGTTTATTCTGTGTTCTGTTTCAACGGTGCAACAGTAATTACTATGCTAATAATAGTAATATGATATTGTAAATGAATCACTTCATAAATCAGAAATTTTCTAAAGAAAAATTTTAATTATTACTACAAATACCTAATGCAAATAAATTATTTGCCTTATTTAATAATGTTATTTCAGTATTATAGCAAAGTGCAAAATGAGAGTAAATTAATATTGTTATGATCACTCACTTTAAAAATAAAATCAGTTATTATAAAGAATATTTGTAATTTGAGCAAAGATCAAAATAATTGTTATAATTTTGTGTTTGTTAAATATGTATTTCAGTGATAAAATCAAATGAAAGAAATGTGACATCTCGGGTTCAAAAAGCATGAAATTGGAAGAGGAGAGGAAGAAGGGTAATGGCATTTTCAATTTTATAAATTGACTATTAACAGGGCTCTCACCAGACTTGCAAATCAGGGAGAAGTTTTGTCACAATTTACTAAATTATTGTGAAGTTTGCAGTCAACAGCATTCTTTCCCTATATATTAAATACAAAATGACTTCTCCCAAAGCTCAACAAAGAGAGAAGTAAGGTCACTTTTGATGAGACTACTTCCTTCAAGTCTGTCTCTGGTGAGAGCCCTGTATTGATAAACAGGTACATGCATTGCATACTTTGCCCTTTTTTTACATGACTGCAGTGTAGCACAATCTCTAGGCATGTCATCACCTGACCTGAACATGCCATATTCCTGGCAACACTACATTGTACACCACATTAATACTTAACTATTTTATAATTGCCCAGCAATTTTCATATTGGCCCGGTTTTGTCTTCATATGAATTTGATGTTTTTATTCTGTTAATTAATAAAAACAGTCAAGTGTATTCACATTGACCATGTTATTTGGCCTCGGGCTGTCATACTGTATAATGGTTTTTTTTTTCGCGAGCATAATAGTTTCGCTATTTTCGCGACCGTCGTAAATTCGCAAAAATAACAAACGCCAAAAAATCCCTACTTCACTTTCACGAAGTGCACTATATTGCATGACTGCACGGTAGGCTTGATTAAAACTGTCGTTGCTATTTCTTTATGTTCTGGGTTACTCGAGTATATGTCATAGTGCACAAATTAAGTAACACTTCTGGCAGAGTAGATAGGTACCGATACAGTTAAATGTTCGGGAGTGGAAAACATTGGTATTGATGACAAGCATGAGGATAATTTCACACTTTCGAAATTTGCTGCATATACTATGCTTTACAAACAATGCAGATGAGCGTTACTTAATAAGTTGTTTGAAAATGCTTTATATTCGCCCCAGCGAGCTAAAGGTTAATTATCGCTTCATTATGTCAATATTTGCGGTGGTCACGGTTATTATTCCGTCGATAAAAACATGAATTATTAAAACGGATGTCAATAATGCTACCAGTAATTTGGTTTATAACAGTTTGATAAAATACCACAGTGTTAAATGCACAGCTTTCACATAATAGCAAATACTTATAATAATACTTTGTTTTTACAGGTACATTTGCTGGTACCGGATTACAAGAAATATAGCCACATAAATGCAGTGCAACAGTAAAAACGCGAAAATTAATTTCTGCGAGCACAAATTCGCTAAAATTACAACCTTGAAAATTAAAATTATGGCAAATTGCGAAAATTTTCTATCACGAAAATAACCCATTATACAGTATTTACCCCTCTGCCTTCTGCCTCGGGCATATATGACTACCCTTGGCCCAATAACAAAGCAAACATGAATTTACTTGATTAATAACATTATATAATATTCATCTGTGTGCCACCTTGCACAAACATGATGGGTTCTTGTAAATGCTTATTCGTTTAATAAGTAGGGTTATCTCTTATGAATGTGTCTCAAAAATCCAATGCTGTTTCCATTTTCACAGTAACTTGACCCTTTCAGGGCTGGATAAATTTTGTTTTCTTGTAACTAGTCCACGACTAGCTGGGTACACATTTCAGCTTGTCCCACTTTTGCGCAAATAAGCAAATTCTGATTGATCAGTATTTACAGTAAAGAAAGAAACAGGAAATTCAAAAGCAAGCGTTACATCGGGGCTTGATAATGTTAAAACAGATCTCAAAACATGTTATTTTGTAATAAACTTATTGCTGTTGTAATATGATATGCACATGGTGCTAAAAGAGAATGGTGCATATCAAATTAAAGTTTAAACTAGTCTGCGCTAAATAATTGAGCTAGCCCATGGACAAGCAATCAGATAGTTTGAGATTGTCCGATACAATTTTCAGCTTCTCCAGGGCGTCGGGCTAGTGGGTTTGTCCAGCCCTGCCTTTACTCCATTTACACGCTATTTTACCACATGGGCAACCAGTGTAAATCCAGATCAGATAGAGATAACACAGGTGTAGTTCCAGATCAGCTTGCACATCAGACATTTATGTGGTCTGATCTGTATCTACTCTGTTCATTAGATACATTTAAAGCTCCTTTTAACTGGAAGCAGATGTGTCAGCACCTAGATCTACAATAGTTGCTATGTTTTAAGGTGTATCCTTCGAGTAAAATGAAGTATCAAAATGCAGGTGTGTTATTGTAATAATTCACCCTTTACTACATATATACACATTTTCATGCCTGTGCAACCAGTGTAGAGATCCAGATCAGATGGCAGATCTGATCTGGATCGGCACTGGTCACATTGTGGTCAGAAATAACCTATTGAATAAAAAAGCTAACAGTTTAGATCCTAATCAGGCACTATGGTTGATCTAGATCTACACTGATCACCCATGCCATATGGAGGAAAAGGTTAAATGGAATAAATTGAGCCTATAGGAATGGAATATGGCATGAAGCTTACATCAGAAAAACCTCCTTTGTGTGATATTTATAAAAAAAACCTTGAACATGAATTATGACAACAGTGTCTGTTAACCTGCAACAGCAATTTACATACATCTCTATAAGCAACAACAAGTGCAATGAAATTGACTTGGGTTATTTGTTATGATTTAAAATACAACATTTATTTTCAGCCATGTGTATCATCAGTCAAGTGAAAGCTGTGGACTTGAAAGGTCTGCAGATTTGGTAGAAAACTAGGGAGCAGAATATGAATGTTACTGTAGAAAATGGAGACAAGGTTTGCATTTTTTATTTTCATGTATAAGAGCTGCATGAATGTATGATAGACACCAAATATATCTGTATATGTTGGTATTTGTATTTATATATCTTGTAACAAGAAAACAAAATTGTGTTGGTATGTATGTGAAGACTTGTGAGACCTCAGTTTACAAGAAAATTAATCATCCTATATAAAAGTTACTGTGTTGTTTTTGACCCTTTCTTCCATGAACACATGACATGAGTGACCAGTGTATATCCAGATCAGCAGGCATATCTGTGCAGTCTTAACAGGATCTACATGGTTCATAATAAGATTCGTGAGGCTATTTATTACAAATATGCAAACAGTGTAGATTCTAATCAGATCCAGATCAGACACCAAAGTTGTTCTTGCTGATCTATTGTTTTCCAGGTGTCCACCAGGTGCTGAATGTCAAGCATCATTTCTGTGTCGCCCTTTCGAAGAAAAGGTGATACATAGGGATCACTTTGTCTGTCTGTCCATCTGTCCATCCGTCCTGAAAACTTAATGTTCATTATAACTTTGCCATTTCTTAATATTTCTTCATGAAATTTTCAAATTATATTGATTGTGACAACATGCTTGAGCTGATGTAAATTTTCAGGTCAAGGCCACATTTGTTAATCCATTTCTTAATATTTCTACATCAAACTTTCAAATTATATTGCTCATGACAACACACTCATCATGACTCATAGTTCTTCATGTCAAAGTGGGGGTTATTCCCCTTCTTTTTCTTGCATTTTTAACCTTAATTACATAGCTCCCAGGGCGACACAAGTGAACAACCATCTAGTCTAACCTTTTTGTTGATTCAGGCAGTTAATAACCAAAATTACCCTTAATTTAAGGGAAACAAAGACACTTCTTAAATATCATTGAAGTCAGAATGAGGTTTTTTATTTTTATTTTAATTTTCAAAAGTCAAAAGGTCTTTCTGGGTCAAATGGAACCTCTGGTTGTCTATATGATAAAAGGCGTCTCCAAGGAGTGAAGGTTCATCATAAGAAATGAGAAATATTTTTCTATTAGAAAAAAAGTGAAATATGCTTATCGAGAATTGCATCATTCAGAAGACACAGCCTCTCCACACAGCCAAAGAGAGAGCATGGTTAATAAAATGGCCAGTTGCAAAACAGACACCATAAAGGATGAAAGAAAATGAGAACCCACGAGTCGGGATTAAAGTAGTATTGCCAGGGCAAGAATAGCAATATTATTGGACAAAACTAATTTATCAGTTTTTAATTTTGACAAATAAATTCAAAAAAGCATAGACCATAAATTATGCTTGAACTTCAATATAAATAGGTTATTTGTTGAAATTAATATTTCAGGATAACAGCTTCACATGGAATGCTGTGAGGAGACCAGTTTGACAATTCTGTCTATGACTGTCTGAGGGAGCATACCGCCTTTATATTTCCACTAATTCCTGCAATGGAGCATGCTGCTTTTGTAATGGACAAGAATAAAAAAATCACAAATGTCACTACACATCAATTGACAAAAAAGCATCGGTGTAATTGTGTGTTTGAACATTATTTGCTGAATAATAGAACCATTGAAAAAACAACAATATAGTGTCACTTGTAGTATTATTTTAAATCATGTTACCCAATTGTGTTTGTTGATTTCAAGTTTGAATATTCAAAGATTATGACAAGCTTAGCTACTTTTTCTGTCATTGGTGTCACCGTATCTCAACTCAGAATTTTAGGTGCTGTGATACTAATGTGTACTAATGATACAGTGCTTGCAAACAACTGGTCACAGGATTCTTCCAAGCTTTACAAAAGTATTTACGCCATTAAGGTAATATTGCAATTGTCATTGCACTCTCATTTATAAAATGAAAAATTAAAAAGTCTGTCTAAATGCAAAATGAAAGGACGAAAGGAGTAATACCTTTAAATAATGTGTAGTGTCTGAGAACTGTGACCAGCTTTGTTTCACTGTTGACCATATCATGACCTTTGAAGTATGATATCATCCACTTAATTTTGATTGGTCAATTCTGAGACAGGCAGTGCCTTATTTCATATTATTGTCCACAAGTCCAATCATATTCTAATTATGACTTTAGACATATTGTCCTATCCCCAGGTTCACTTTCCATGTCACCGCGTCTGCAAACTTGATAACAGTATTTGTCTTCACTTGTTAATTGGACCTTAAATGTTTTTGGGGTCGAAGATCTATGTCTCAGAGGACATAAAGTAAATTGGTCCCCGTTCTTGATACGAAAGTTTGTTTCTGGTCCAACTTAATCAAACCCGCACTCTTTGTCAAAAATACATCGCTTTTCAATTATGTTTTAATGGCCGACCCATCAGTACCTCCAGTCCTTTGATTAACCACTGTCATTACAAATGGAATGTTACTCAAACATGTCAAAAGTGGATGCTATAGGCATTATGATGCAGTGTAGTAACTTGTTCACCCTTTCCTCCATATATATGACTTTATGGCATGAGCAAATATTGTAGATTCAGATCAGCCCAAACATCTTTGACCTCTGCTCAGGATCTGTACTGTTCACTTTTAGATTCATTAGGTTTTTTCTGACATAAAAATCTAACCAGTGCAGATCCAGATCAGAAGGCATGGATTTGCCCCTGATCTGGATCTACACTGGTTGCACACACATTAAAATGCATAATATTTAGAGGAAAGGGTTAAGTTGTCAGCACACACTGCTAACTGTCATTCACTTCTCATATCTCTTTCTGTAACTTTTATTTCACTGTTCTAAAATTGGAAAGCAAAATTTTAATGTTCTTTTAAAATAAAAGAACTTTACTGCTGAGCTTGTGTGCTTTTAGTAATGTCTTAACATTTTAGATTTGCGTATTTTTGCTTGGAGCAAAGTTCAATTATAGTATTGCTTTCAAGGTATTTTTATCTTATGTTTCATTTTATGTCAGACAAAGTACAGTGCAATTAAATATAGTAATGTATAAAATAAGCATTTAATCAAATTAAAGTTTCTTTGTGATGTTTTATGTGAAATTAAATGTAATTTGTGTAGTATATGATCAAATGGTACCTGATGTTCCCTTTTTACCAAATCTCCTAGGAAACTTGACCAAACAATGAAACAACTAAGCAGAATTTCCCTCAAATCTGATAAAAAGTGTGCACAGAAACTCCAAGCCAAGTTCTTTCCTCAGTCCAAAGCCTCTCATATGGCTAGTAAATCCCCATTGAGGAAAGTTTACATTTAATCAATAGGCATTGCTCTTGCTTGTGATACCTCACTGCCCCTCTGAGACATTAAATAGGTACATAACAGTAAAAGTTGATAACATAAAGAACCTACCAGCTTTAAGATCAGCAATGATGGACTGCTTTCGTAGAAACTCCAAACAGAGTTCCTTACTCAGACCAAAGGCTCTCATATTGCATGTAAATGTTCTGAAAAGATAAAAGATATCCAGGATTGGGGACTGAAAAGCCTCTGTCAAGCTCAATAACAAATTTCCTGAACTCCTTTTTTCAATATTTTAATTTATAAAATTATAACTGTCAGATTCTCTAGATCTCAAAAGGACGATAAGATCACTTGCTGATAGGGCAATGTCATAAATATCTGTGCCACCTTTGAATACTGGTAAACAGCTTTGAATATCAATCCATTCTGCACCCCACATTGATTTAAATAAGGAATAAAAAATTGTGATTTAATTAAGGATAATTGAAATACAATCCCAGAATGCAACACTGGTGCATATCTGATCATAAAGTAATACTACTATTGCCAATTCGTATCTATTGTCATAAGCAATAAATGAATCAAAAGCACTGAAGGAAATGAAACCCTGGAAAACATAGTTGAAAATCAAGCAGATTCTAAAAGGCTTGAAAACTACTGAACGCTGGTATATGGTTTAACAAGAGCTGTCACTTGAAATTGATATATGCCCCCGAAATGCAGCTTTGAAATCGAATTGGTATACATATGTAGTAAAAATATGCCTGTGGAAGTTAAATAGTAAAGAGTAAGGGCCTATAACCCTTGCAACAAGAGGGTCCATAGGGTGGCTCACCTGTCAACAACTGCTCAATGGTTGTAAGAGTTGAGTGCAAGTTTGGTAAAATCAAGGGAAACAAGAGGGCCATGATGGCCCTTTATCGATCGCTCACCTGAATACAACAAAGTTGTGTTGTATGTGACCCATCGTCTCGATATGGTGAACATTTGCACCAAGTTCTTTTTAAATCCAATAAGAAACAAATTTACAGCTTGGAAAAGAAAATGCTATTTTTAGTAACAGTTACCTTGACCTTGGACCTACCGGCATGGGTATTGTACGCAACACAACCCCTTGTCATGGTTAACATTTATGTAAAGTTATTTTGAAATCACTCCATTCATTAGGAAGTTACAGCCCAGACAAGAAATTTTATTTTTAGTAACAGTGACCTTGACCTTGGACAAACAGCCATGGGTATTGTACGCGAAACAACATCATGTCATGGTAAACATTTGAGCCAAGTTATTTTAAAATCCAATGAGAAATAACAAATTTACAGCCTGGACAAGATTTTTCTATTTTTAGTAACAATGACATAGTTTTTGACCCCAGATGACCCATATTCAAACTCGTCCAATTAATAACTGGGACTATTGTCCTGACCATATTTCTTTGCAATCGGACAATCAGAGCAAAAATGTGACCACTGAAGTGTTAACAAGAAAATTCCATTTTTAGGAACAGTGACCTTGGACCAACCGACATGGTTTTGTACTCAACACACCGCCTTGTCATGGTGAACATTTGTGCCAAGTTATTTTGAAATCCAATGAGAAATAACAAATTTACAGCCACGACAAGATAATTCTATTTTTAGTAACAGTGACCAAGTTTTTGATTCCAGATGACCCATATTCGAACTGTTCCAAGTAATTACTGGGACTAATGTCCTGACCATGTTTCGTGACAATCGGAGCAAAAATGTGACCGCTAGAGTGTTAACAAGAAAATTCTATTTTTAGTAACAGTGACCTAGTTTTTGGACCCAGATGACCCATATTAAAACTTGTCCAGAAAATCATTGGGACAAACATCCTGACCAAGTTCCATGACAATCAGAGCAAAAATGTGATCGCTAGAGTGTTAACAAGAAAATTCTATTTTTAGTAACAGTGACCTAATTTTTGGACCCAGATGACCCATATTTGAACTCATCTGAGAAATCATTGGGACAAACATCCTGACCAAGTTTCAAAACAATCGAGGCAAATATGTGACTGCTAGAGTGTTAAAGAATGTGGGACGTACTGACGGACTGACCGACAACTTAAAAAAGTGTGGCCTTAACTTGCCTGTTTACATACACTGTTTACATCTAAGACTTTCTTAAATTTAGTCTTAAGATTTTGAGAATGTGCTTCAAATTTGTTGTTGTTGTTCTTTTTGTTGTTTTACTTACAAACAGTGAATAACATATTCAGAAAAGCCTGATTTTCAAAGTGCTATAAAGTAAGAAAGTTTATTTGGTCACTATCCATAGAAAATGACAAAATTTACCCTATAAAATCTTCCAGAGCAAAGTTCTTAATATTGTATAACACAGATCTAAGCAGCAAAGTTCATGAGGTCATTGTCCAGCAACTTGACCAATATTAATGAATAAACTGGTAAACATCATATGTAGCTGAAGACAGGTAGAAATATTGGATTTTGACACTTGAAATTTTCACTCTGCTACTAAAATTTTTGTTTCAAATTTTATCACTGAACAACCAGTGAATGAATTGTTCAGGAAAGATTGAATTTTAAGATGGTATAAAGCTTGTGTCAAAATCTGGTTGATAACTGTAGAAAATCAAAGGTTAAAAACAGATTTTGAAAGAAAAAAAATTAAAATCCCCAGGGCGGGGCCCCTGGTCAATTTAACAACATGATTTTAATCATTTGTGTAGAAATAATCAATATCAATATTCATACCAAATTTCATGACAATCGGACAAAAAATGTAACCTCTATTGCTTTAACAAAATTTACCTTAGGGTTAGGGTTAGGTAAAAAGGCCCATAACTCCGCCAAAAATAATCCGATCAGAAATTCCTTAGGAAATGCACACTTAGGCTTGGTGACAAACACCCCTGTGAAGTTTCAATGAAATCCCTCAAGCGGTTTCAAAAAAGCTTAGGGTTAGGGTTAGGGTTAGGTAAAAAGGCCCATAACTCCACCAAAAAAAAATCCGATCAGAAATTCCTTAGGATATGCATAACTAGGCTTGGTGACAAACACCCCTGTGAAGTTTCAGTGTAATCCCTCAAGCGGTTTCAGAAAAGAAGCGAGGACAAGATTTTGCTAAAAAGGGCCATAACTCAGCCAAAAATAATCCGAGCAGAAATTCCTTATGATATGCACAACTAGGCTTGGTGACAAACACTGCTGTGAAGTTTCAAAGAAATCCCTCAAGCGGTTTTGGAGAAGAAGCGAGGACAAGATTATTTCGGACGGACGGACGGACACGACGGACGGACGGACGGTCCGATTACTATATGCCTCCCTTCGGGGGCATAAAAATAAAGTATGTCATATATGTCTGAAATTTGAAACTGTTTGCCAAAATGCAATATTTTGTTAAATTTTCATCATATTTTGGTGATTTTCATATTGGGCACAGGCTCCGACCAAACTAATTTAAAGAATTTTCTTTGTATAAATGTGTGCTGAATTCATGGTCAAAATTTGATTTTGGTCGAGAAGTGTGCCCTTATCGAAATCCTCTAAAATCTGTTATGAAAAAGGACAAAAATATGAATTTTTGCATATTTTTCTCATTTTTAGCAATTTTGATGGCCCCTTGTCAAACACCTTTAGCAGTAATCAATATAAAATTTTAAGATATGAAAAGTATAACTATTTATGTATTCAATTGCATTAAAATTTAAGATATGTAACAAAATTTAAAATTTTACATATTTTTAGGCCAATATTAGGCCTTTGTGAACCTACTCCTTTTCTTAAACAATACACACCTTGCCTGAAAAAATGCTAACATTTTTCATATCTTACAATGATATGTAAGTATGCAATATTCCAACATAACATGTCATACAGTTGTTTAAATATCTTTTTTTGGTAATGTATTATGTTGAAATAGAACAGCTTATCGAAGATCTCAGTTTACTTGTACAATTTATCATATTATACTGACATACAAATGGTGACCTACACTCGGCCACTGTTTTACACCGATCATATAGATCTAATTTTAATTTCTCACCTGAGAATGAGAGACTACTTTTCAAACTTGTAACATAATAAGATAAATCATTTTGACTTCCTTTAATGAAAACTGCATTGTGCTGTTTGAGAGATTTTGTATATTTCTTTTTTGTCTATGACATAGGAATGGTGTACAAAGCAATGCCTTAAAGGCAATTTCATAAAAACAAGTTAAAATGATATATCTAATAATGTAATCATGTTTCCTGTTTGAATCAAATGTTTGAAGAGTGTACTCCATTTTCATGCAGAGAAATGAAATTTAAATGATGGTGGAAGCTAGAACATTTGTTGACCCTTTCCTGTATAGATACACCTGCTGTCTGATCAGGATCTAAACTGTTCGCTTTTTGATTCATTAGGTTATTTCTGACCAAAATGCGACCAGTGCAGATCCTGATCAGAAGGCACAGATGTGCCGGCTGATCTGGATCTACACTGGTCACACATGCGTAAAATTGTGTAAAGGAAAGGGTTAAATGTGTGAAAAATATATAATATAAATATTTGTCTTTCATGTCTCTTGTTTAATGTTTGAAATTTCAAAATAGCATGATATAAAAAATATTATCTGTTCAACTATGAACAATGTGTCTGAATCTTGGACAGATGGAGGGTGTGATTACTGTATTTCCCTCCCTTCGGGGGCATAAAAAAACTATAAATCTGGCTAAAAATCTGAAAATTTTGGCTGCCTAAAGTTCTATTTAATCTAAATTTATTGAAAGCCTAGAGTTTTCAAGAATTTCCCAATAAAAAACTGAAAAAAAGAGCTGTCACTTGAAATTGACATATGCCCCCGAAATGCAGCTTTGAAATTGAATTGGTATACATATGTAGTAAAAATATGCCTGTGGAAGTTAAATAGTAAAGAGTAAGGGCCTATAACCCTTGCAACAAGAGGGTCCATAGGGTGGCTCACCTGTCAACAACTGCTCAATGGTTGTAAGAGTTGTGTGCAAGTTTGGTAAAATCAAGGAAAACAAGAGGGCCATGATGGCCCTTTATCGCTCACCTGAATACAACAAAGTTGTGTTGTATGTGACCCATCATCTGGATATGGTGAACATTTACACCGTTCTTTTAAAATCCAATAAGAAACAACAAATTTACAGCTTGGAAAAGAAAATGCTATTTTTAGTAACAGTTACCTTGACCTTGGACCTACCGGCATGGGTATTGTACGCAACACAACCCCTTGTTATGGTAAACATTTATGTAAAGTTATTTTGAAATTACTCCATTCATTAGGAAGTTACAGCCCAGACAAGAAAATTTTATTTTTAGTAACAGTGACCTTGACCTTGGACAAACAGCCATGGGTATTGTACGCGAAACAACATCATGTCATGGTTAACATTTGAGCCAAGTTATTTTAAAATCCAATGAGAAATAACAAATTTACAGCCTGGACAAGATTTTTCTATTTTTATTAACAGAGACCTAGTTTTTGACCCCAGATGACCCATATTCAAACTCGTCCAATTAATAACTGGGACTAATGTCCTGACCATGTTTCTTTGCAATTGGACAATCAGAGCAAAAATGTGACCACTAAAGTGTTAACAAGAAAATTCCATTTTTAGGAACAGTGACCTTGACCTTGGACCAACCGACATGGTTTTGTACTCAACACACCGCCTTGTCATGGTGAACATTTGTGCCAAGTTATTTTGAAATCCAATGAGAAATAACAAATTTACAGCCAAGACAAGATAATTCTATTTTTAGTAACAGTGACCTAGTTTTTGATTCCAGATGACCCATATTCGAACTGTTCCAAGTAATTACTGGGACTAATGTCCTGACCATGTTTCGTGAAATCGGAGCAAAAATGTGACCGCTAGAGTGTTAACAAGAAAATTCTATTTTTAGTAACAGTGACCTAGTTTTTGGACCCAGATGACCCATATTAAAACTTGTCCAAAAAATCATTGGGACAAACATCCTGACCAAGTTCCATGACAATCAGAGCAAAAATGTGATCGCTAGAGTGTTAACAAGAAAATTCTATTTTTAGTAACAGTGACCTAATTTTTGGACCCAGATGACCCATATTTGAACTCATCTGAGAAATCATTGGGACAAACATCCTGACCAAGTTTCAAAACAATCGAGGCAAATATGTGACTGCTAGAGTGTTAAAGAATGTGGGACGTACTGACGGACTGACCGACAACTTAAAAAAGTGTGGCCTTAACTTGCCTGTTTACATACACTGTTTACATCTAAGACTTTCTTAAATTTAGTCTTAAGATTTTGAGAATGTGCTTCAAATTTGTTGTTGTTGTTCTTTTTGTTGTTTTACTTACAAACAGTGAATAACATATTCAGAAAAGCCTGATTTTCAAAGTGCTATAAAGTAAGAAAGTTTATTTGGTCACTCACTATCCATAGAAAATGACAAAACTTACCCTATAAAATCTTCCAGAGCAAAGTTCTTAATATTGCATAACACAGATCTAAGCAGCAAAGTTCATGAGGTCATTGTCCAGCAACTTGACCAATATTAATGAATAAACTGGTAAACATCATGTAGCTGAAGACAGGTAGAAATATTGGATTTTGACACTTGAAATTTTCACTCTGCTACAAAAATTTTTGTTTCAAATTTTATCACTGAACAACCAGTGAATGAATTGTTCAGGAAAGATTGAATTTTAAGATGGTATAAAGCTTGTGTCAAAATCTGGTTGATAACTGTAGAAAATCAAAGGTTAAAAACAGATTTTGAAAGAAAAAAAAATAAAAATCCCCAGGGCGGGGCCCCTGGTCAATTTAACAACATGATTTTAATCATTTGTGTAGAAATCATCAATATTAATCTTCATACCAAATTTCATGACAATCGGACAAAAAATGTAACCTCTATTGCTTTAACAAAATTTACCTTAGGGTTAGGGTTAGGTAAAAAGGCCCATAACTCCGCCAAAAATAATCTGATCAGAAATTCCTTAGGAAATGCACAACTAGGCTTGGTGAAAAACACTCCTGTGAAGTTTCAATGAAATCCCTCAAGCGGTTTCAAAAAAGCTTAGGGTTAGGGTTAGGTAAAAAGGCCCATAACTCCGCCAAAAATAATCCGGTCAGAAATTCCTTAGGATATGCACAACTAGACTTGGTGACAAACACTCCTGTGAAGTTTCAATGAAATCCCTCAAGCGGTTTCAGAGAAGAAGCGAGGACAAGATTTTGCTAAAAAGGGCCATAACTCAGCCAAAATTAATCCGAGCAGAAATTCCTGATGATATGCACAACTAGGCTTGGTGACAAACACTCCTGTGAAGTTTCAAAGAAATCCCTCAAGCGGTTTTGGAGAAGAAGCGAGGACAAGATTATTTCGGACAGACGGACGGTCCGATTACTATATGCTTTCCTTCGGAGGCATAAAAAGGATCATTTCAGTGGATTAACTAAGTGCAAAATATAATTTCACAAACATAATTATGATGTCATCTGCAGAGACCAATCAAGCTTTAATCGTTGCTGTGATCCATTATTCTAATTATGACAAAACATTGTATATATTCAGTGATACTACAACTTAACAGTGACATTGTGTTCATGTAGAAAGGTTTATTACAGTTCACTGGTAAAAATTGTATTACAGTTCACTGTCATAAACAGCACACATAACATACTGTTATTTTCAACATTTCACCTATACAGGCTGTTTCACTTGCTGCAGCACCAGTGAAAACTTCAGCATTCTCTCTCTTATTAATACAAATTAACTGCTTCCCAAGTCTTAATAAGATGTTTTTCCCATACATAATGATCACTTACCCTAGCTGACCAAAGGTAATGTTTTCTTGGAACATGGAATCATCAGTCTGCGAGTCATGGCCATCCTCACTGAAAAAAAAAACAACATATCACTATTTGTTGCTTTCTGGTTTAGTTTGTGACATATGATCTATCCTCAGGGGTTTTCCTAGCCTTACTGCGGGTCCGGAAAACGGACCCTTTCCCAAAGCAAACGGACCCTTTCCCAATCTGAAATTTCTTCCATTTTTCCCAATTGAATCCACAGATAATTTTCAAAACATAAGTAACAGTGTTAACTTTCGCTTTACGTTGTAAACAACAACTGACTTCTTTATCTCGCACTATGCACGTGACGTCACAACCAGGTGTAAAATTCGCTAATCCTGGATAAATTTACACTACTGTAGACACGCCTATATTTCACAACAATCGGTACAATCTTTATTGCGAGATATTTTGATTCTCGTGAGATCATGCAACAGCGTGATTACACAAACTGTCAAAACTTTCAAAATTTTGTCTTTGACAATTAAAAAGGTGTATATTTAGCCGTTTGTCGGCGCTTAATTAATTTTTGACGATAAGTGATTAGGTATGTTGATTGCCAATGATTGAATCAATTAGTTCACAGTTGTTACTTTAATTGCGTTATTCCAAATTATATATCTTACAGTACTGACTAATCAGTTCATTCTACGGAAAATTCCTCAGTTGAATTTTAAAATAATGCTTTAATTTTTTTATGTTTCTGCTTAACTGTGTTCAGTAATTATGAATAGATTTTAGAATGGATCATTTTGTGATACCAAGGTAAATATATAAGTGTTTTGGTTGGGATATTTTGTCTAAAGCAAAAAGGGAGATAATAAGTTTGATTATTAAATTGAATAAAATACAAAATCTCTGCAAATTATTTCGTATGCGCTATAATGTTACTAAATAAATATTATATGAACAAAAGAGATGAAAAACAGCAAACATTTTTACAGATTTGTAGTCCACTATTGTAAAATTAAAAATTATATATATACTATCTAATCATAATATCATGTCACTGTAAATCATATATCACAAGAACTGAAACATGATAGTTTGTGTGTTCTGGGCATATGGTTCTAGTAGCAAAAAAAAACAAACAAAAAAACGACTTATTTTTATGCCCCCGCCATGAAATGGCGACGGGCATTAAGAGTTGCTCCTGTCCGTCCTTCCGTCCGTCCGTCCGTCCGTCCGATATTCTCGTGAACGCAACTCCTCCTAAACTACTGGTGGGAATTAATGAAACTTAACCACAATGCTTGGCTTGATATGTAGTTGTGCATGAAGGTGGGGTTTCGCTCTTACATGTTCCGTTCAGAAGTTATGGCCCTTTGATACTTCCATTTACATTAGTTTTAATAGGAATATATCTTGTGAACGCAACTTCTCCTAAACTACTGGTGGGAATTTAATGAAACTTTACCACAATGCTTGGCTTGATATGTAGTTGTGCATGAAGGTGGGGTTTCGCTCTTACATGTTCCGTTCAGAAGTTATGGCCCTTTGATACTTCCATTTACATTAGTTTTAATAGGAATATATCTCGTGAACGCAACTCCTCCTACACTACTGGTGGGAATTGAATGAAACTTTACCACAATGCTTGGCTTGATATGTAGTTGTGCATGAAGGTGGGGTTTCGCTCTTACATGTTCCGTTCAAAAGTTATGGCCCTTTGATACTTCCATTTACATTAGTTTTAATAGGAATATATCTCGTGAACGCAACTCCTCCTACACTACTGGTGGGAATTTAATGAAACTTTACCACAATGCTTGGCTTGATATGTAGTTGTGCATGAAGGTGGGGTTTTGCTCTTACATGTTCCGTTCAGAAGTTATGGCCCTTTGATACTTCCATTTACATTAGTTTTAATAGGAATATATCTTGTGAACGCAACTCCTCCTACACTACTGGTGGGAATTTAATGAAACTTTACCACAATGCTTGTCCTGATATGTTGTTGTGCATAAAGGTGGGGTTTTGCTCTTACATGTTCTGTTCAAAAGTTATGGCCCTTTGATAATTTCATTTACATTAGTTTTATTCTTATATTTTGTGTTAAGCAAAATATGCATTTTGCCCATAACTTTAAAACTACTTGAGATATTGCCTTGAAACTTGAAATATATTTTCACCATCAAAATCTACATCATAACCAACAAGACCCATAACCCTGCTTCCAATATTTTTTCAAATTATGCCCCTTCTTCACTTACATTTTGTGTTAAGCAAAATATACACTTGGCCCTTAACTTTGTTATGAATGGAGGGATTTCAAAATAACTTGGCACAAATGTTCACCAAGACAAGGTGGTGTGTCGCATACAACACCCAGGTCAAGGTCACTGTTACTAAAAATAGAAATTTCTTGCAAAATTGTGTTGGCTCTGTAACTTTGTTATTTGTTATTGGATTTTTAAATAACTTGGTTTAATTGATCACCATATTAAGACTGTGTGTCGCATACATTCCCAAGCCTGTAGGTCCAAGGTCAAGGTCAATGTTGCTAAAAATAGAATTTTCTTCTCCAGGCTGTAACTTTGTTATGAATGGAGGGATTTCAAAATAACTTGGCACAAATGTTCATCATGACAGGGTGGTGTGTCCGCACAAAACCCATGCCTGTAGATCGAAGGTCAAGGTCACTGTTACTAAAAGTAGAATTTTCTTGTAATAGGAATATATCTCGTTAACACAACTTGTCCTACACTACTGCTGGGAGCTTTATGAAAAACCCATAGCGGGGGCATCCGTGTCCTTTGGACACATTTCTA